>CM021106.1:225166813-225267427 GCA_007115665.2 Sequoiadendron giganteum
GTTCATAGAATGTTTCATGTATCAAGAACACTTCAATACATAGATATATTCCTATCAATGCTAATAGATACCATTTACCAGGGTTTTGGCAAACCACTGAGTAAGAACAACTATCTAAAAGCTAGGAAAATTGATACAATGTGATATTTTCATCTCACAAGAGATAGAATTTGATTTTAAGATGTTCTGACTTTGAACCCACATGTTTAGGGTGACTGCTTTGAATTTATAAAATACTTGAATGAATTAACAAGTGCCTCATTCAATAGGGTAGGAATCACACGAGATATAACCCTGATATCCTTGAACTATCCTTATAGTGCCTTACACCATAAGAGTTTCCAATACTCAAAATGACACTCCTTATCATATCCTTAGCATATTACCACAGACCTATAATTCCTTTTCAAGCATTTGATTAACTCATTAAATTAAAGAAATAAAATGAATCACACATTCAAATATACCATTGAAGATGAATGAAAAAACCATTGATAACTTCATTAACAATTTGTCATAACACACACAGGAGAGAAATTGTCTTAAAAAATTTAGATTTCTTTCGATATCAATAATTACAAAACTCATAGCATGCTTATCCCATGTACATACCCTCCCTAGAATGATTTACTAGCTAAAACCTTTTGGATTTTGCATTACATGCCTTTACTATACACCTTCTAAACTTTAGGACTCAAAAAATCTGACCATAACAATGAGCCTTGAAATCTCCTTTATAGACCAAGAAAACAACAAAAATCAAGCTCAATTGTTGATACATTTCAACCTAATTTCATTCTAACCAAATAAAATTTCAATAGCATCCGAAATTCCCCACCATCAGATGCAATAATACCATGAACGGGGAATCAAAATGGTTACAACCCTCATAACCAGTCGACTGGAACAAATCACCATCGCATCACCTGAGCACGAGTCCACATCAGACCCCAAACGAAGCGACATCACCATAGAAAAATTTCACAACCTTGATAGCCACACCATCATCATGCACTATGAACAACCACACAACCCTGATATAGGCGACCGATCTGAGTCCTTGCTTTAGTATGAAGCAAAAGCATCACCTTACCCTTGTCAGCACTAACACTGGAACCAAAAATAGAGCATGGTGCCACTACAACAATATGAGATTCAGCGAGGACCTCTTCATTCGAACTAACCAACTCAATCAAGGCTGCAAGGTAACTACGGTAGTCTGAATCAGTGTCAGGACTTTCACCACATGAGCCACCAAAGAGCTCAATGGGTGACTCGTATCACCTAGACCTCACGTCGACCTAGGCCTCTTCGCCACCTTCATCAAAATCTCTCATCTCTGGATAATTAGCCACCTCAGCCCGTGTGACCTATCCCTTGAGGTGAGGACTACTTCTAATGAGAGTTGGGAGGGGCCCAACACCCTCAACAATGGTTTCAAGTGCACCACAAATAGTGTTATGTTCAATTGATGCCACCCCCTACTGGGAACTCCTCGCACTCATCCTTGTGCTTCTACGCAAAGGTGAACCAGGAACAATTGAATTACCCATTCTACCCTTGGGTTCAAAACTCTACAATAACAACACTTACTCACAAACTAACACATATTCAAAAATGCAATGATACTAATGAACAATTAGCAAGAATTTATCGAGCAAGCCAGGGCAGAAACCATTAATGCTCCAATTACAATACGAGAAAGTGAGCGATTAGTGGATGACGTTGTCACCACTGAAAATCTCCAAGCTTAAGGAAAATTGCATACAACCCATCATGATTGCCAGGATAAAATCGCTCTCATGCATGGAAATCAAGATGAGATCCATCAAAAGATGTGCCATTAATGAATGTAACTTGTAGAGCGCAAATAGTCATCACATGGCTGGATTAAAACTTTGAATTTAGATCGTCAATGCGATAAGGAGCTAGCATGCCAAATGACTCAGACTGATTCAAAAATCATTGAAAACCCACATCACTATTTGGAAAACCCAACAGCCAATCACATACCTCATAATCAAAGACACGCAAACTAGTAGCAGGCCCCAACAAGCCACCTTGTACCACAGAGCTAGGCACCGTGTCACCATCTCGCAAACCTCACAGCACTTTCAGAAACATTAATTCGATCATGCGAGGTTGGTGAGGGACGGTCATAATTAATCCATGTCATTAAAATATTATCGTCGATTTGATACCTCATTTAGCAATGCTGGCAGATCACAACCAGTCCCACCTCACCGTACACAATAGGTGGTAGCATTTCTCACACCTCATGACACTTTGGTGATGTCATCAAGGAACCCTGTGAGGTCTGTGAGGAACGGTCCAGATTCAAACTCACTAATCCAACGGTCCACAAATCTACACATGGGAAAAATTATTCATAATAATGGGGCCGACTAGGAAAACGGGGGGGGGGGCTTGGGGTACAAATTTTTAGACTAAATTATAAACATTGGAAAAATGCCCACCCATTTTTAGGAAAAAATTATATTAAACTTGAATATGGATAAATTGACAGGTCAAGTAAAGGGGCCAGTAACAACATGACCTAAAAGGCTCAACCAAATGACTTAAAAGACCGTCAACCCACAATAACAAGTCAACATAGAACTATAACGCAAGGGTTCTCTTGATGAAAAACCATTTTTAAACAAGGGTAACAAAACCCTAAACCCTAATATTAGACCCCCAACATGAAGGAAGAACAGATAAGCCCCAAAACTAGGTAAAATTTGTGACAACTTTTAAAAGTCCTATTAGTGGCTCCAACTAGGGATGTATGCCCCCTGTGGGCATAGCAAGAACCTAGATCTCTGGGGAGTAGACCAAACATTGAATCAAACTGGTGCCCTGAAACATGTTCCACTATGCTGAACCAGAACTTACTTTATATCCAACTTGGTGGCCCCAGGCCCCCAAACAAGGAAAACCAGAATTTACCCCTGTCAAAAATAAAGTTCTCTATTATCTAGAGTAAACCAAGTCTACAAATTTTGCACTTAAGTTTCCTATGCCACTCAAGTCATCATTGTGCCCCAAGACATCATTATTCCTTCCCATGTCACCATTCATTCCATCAAGCTGCAAACTGTATCTAGACACTAACCACAATTTATGATCATAATGGTATTTTCCTTTGGCCAATTGTTCACTGTTATGAGTTGACAGATACAAAACCTCACAATCCATTTGACATTTGACATTAAAATTAGTATGCACCTTAAAATGGAATCTCTCATAGACAAATTGTTGTGTGCCATTCCTCTCATACCCAAAAATTCCTAAAACAAAAGATGCATATTTTGTGAACCCCTCTCCTTGATGGTTGCAACATAAGCCTAAGTGCCAATATATGTGTTTAGGTATACTAGAACACATATTGATGTCATAAAAATGGGAATCATAGGTCACATCTTCATCTAGTAAATTTGTGAATACTTTCATCTCAGGCTCCCCACAATACATTGCCTCCTATATCCTATCATCCAACTCCATGTGAAACACCTCAATAACAGGCTCTAGCAAACCAATATCACCAAGGGCAATAGAAATACAACTATGTGCACTGGCCTCCTCATGTTCATCACCAACTATTGTATGTGTTAATTTATAAGTGAAAATTTCCGCACAAGCTGAAAATTTTTCACCAGGAATATAACTGACACTCCTCTCCTTCGTCACACAAGTGCTCACTTCAAGGGGTGATAAGAAGCCCATCTCTGCATGAGGGATATCAAACAAAAAACAATTGTGCTCTAGTGCATACTCATTAGTATGAAACAACTTTTATTCCCATTGTTAGGTTGCTTTGTGCATGGATCAAGAATTTCAGCAGTATCAACACAATCTGCAACATTGTTATCATGTGAAAACTCTTCAGTGTCATTAATAGATAACAATGTTGGCTTGAGACCTATATAGTTTTCATTATGCCCAGATTGATCATTATACACCATATCATCCTCCTAATTTAGTACAAACACATCCATCTTTGCTTCATACATACAATCAGAAATAGCAATAGAACCAATACATTCATCAATGTGTTGGTTATTTTTAGTATTGTACTCAAGATCAAAGTATTGAACATACATCTCCTTTTCTTCAAATTCCTCATCATTCACACAATAAACATGCTCCATTGATAGAAAACCTAGAGTACATTCTAGGTATTCATCACATGTAAGTTGTCCCCTCACTTGTAGGCATGTAATATCATGAGCATTTGTACCATCAAAAACCTCAAGTAAGGAATATGTTTCCATATCATCTTTGGAGATGCAATCACCACTCCTAAAACCATAATCACTAGTTTGTAAAAAAACCTCAACAACATATACATTACAATCCTGACATGTAAAAGTATTTTGTGTCTCACTTACTTCTCCATCACCCTACTCAAATTTTTGCAAGGTTGTCCAACATTCCTCAAAAGGACAATTTTCATCCACATCTTGTGCATATCCATACTTGGTTGATTCTACAATCTCCATCCATTCATGAACTTGAGCAAGGTTACTAGGATCCAATTCTCTAAACAAAGCACTCAACCTAGGTTCATGAATATCACAAAATAGATCAATGCACGTAGAGTCATCAGGTCTGAATTCATTGGTAATTTCTATTGAGGCATCCAAAAACCTTGAAAACAATTTAAATGGTGATTCCCCTTCCTGTCTTCTTATTTTATACAATTCTTGCATAAAAGAATTTTGATCACCATTATTCAAATCTAGCTGGTGTTCAACTTGGACTTCACCATGATCCTCATACTGCAATAATGGAGGCATCACAGTAGCTAGAGCATTTCTATCATCACAAATGTCCCTTCTAGCTAACTCTTGAATCCTACTAGTATGAGATGTGCTAGTATAACCAACACTTGCAGCTAAGTATCCTTTCATCATTGAATATTTAATGTTATTCTCAATGTCCATAGAAATTTGATATGTCTGATATAAGGTTGTAGGTTCCTTATCTCTTAATAGATAACTCATCTTCTTTTCAAATGCACCAAGATATACAACCAAACATTTAGCTTCATTTGGTCCTATTTCTTCAAGAACTTCTCTTACAATATTTGAAAACCTTAGGTTAAAAGGTGGGACTAACTCATCTTTTCTTATGTGGATTTCCATAAAACTCTTTCTTACCATGCTTGGGTTTACTCTTTCACAAAATTTCTCAATAAAGGCCATCACCAACTGATTCCATGAATCAATAGAACATGCAAGAAAATATGAGAACCAATCCCTAGCATCATCCTTCAAAGATTGAACAAAAATTTTCATGACAACATCCTCATGACTGACTTCATAATCCCCCATCACATCCGTGAAATTTTATAGATTCTTAGAGGTCGATTCTAAACTTTGTCTTGTTAATTTGGGAAAATACTTTCTAACCTTCTTAGGAATCAAATTAGGGAAACCTCTAATACCACTGAAAAAAATGGCATATACCTTTCAATCATAAAATCCCTCGAAGGGCTCGGTGAAATTTGTTTTCCCTGCATAGTTTTACTTGCCACTTCATAGAAAGACCTTCTTATACCCATATTCAATCACTATCAAATTCATACATGGTTATCAATTGCATCATTCACTAATTCAACCATGATTCTAGAACATAGATTGAAACATTATGCCTTGAAACTTTCTCAGAGGCATAGTTCAAAACTCATCGTACTTTTTAGATTAGTACAAATGTTTCATATTAGAAGTATGAAAAGAACTACAACTATTCCCTACCTTAATGCATTTTCATTTAATAGGGAACTATTTATCACCTCAAGCCTTGAAGATTTCTCATAAACTTCTTTCAAAGAGAGTATTTTTTTCCTTAGATTTAGGAGAATACCTAGAAACTTCGTAGTAGCTATTAACCTTTCTTCCTGACAGCAAATTTTGCAAATCTGGAAATCTTCTTCATAATTCAATAGGTTCTTTACATAGATTTGCCACCTCTTTAAGAGAGGATTGAATTTCAAATGAATATGAAATTCTTCTCAAGAATATATCATGTTCTAGGTCTTCTTCCACAATAGAGTCACACTCAAATGCTTCAAAATTGTGTTGCTAGCAATCCTTTCCAAGTCCATAACCTTCAAACATCTAAACTTAAATTTTTGATTCACCAAATAACTGAATCTGGGATACTACCATTGATTTTTGTGGTTCCTTTTTCTTTAAATTTCTCATAAGTTCTCCCCAATGAAGTCGCCATTCAACTGGTAACTTGGGTGGGACAATAATCCAATACTTGGAAATCACTGGCTACAAACATGATTATGATGACCCTATAGCAACACGGTGTACAACTATAACTTGTGATTTGGTCCCCAGCAGAGTCGCCATTTTGTTGGGGTTTTTAATTTCTAGCTAGGCTTCGTAATTCTCTAAGAGGTTTTCAACCTCTATATTTAATAATTCACAAAACTAGTGGCCAACTAACAAGACTCAGTCAAAGATTGAGATCTCCTACACTTTAGGATTTGTGAAACCAGGGAGGGTATTCCTACATGTGTTCATAGAATTTTTAATGTCTCAAGAACACTTCAATACACAAATATATTCCTATCAATGCTAATAGATACCATTTACTAGGGTTCTGGAAAACCACCGAATAAGAACAACTATCTAAAAGCTAGGAAATCTGACAATGTGATATTTGCATCTCACGAGAGATAGAATTTGATTTTAAGATGTTCCGACTTTCAACACACATGTTTAGGGTGACTGCTTTGAATTTCTAAAAGACCATGAATTAATTAACCAATGCATAATTCAATAGGGAAAGACTCACACAAGATATGACCCCAATATCCTTGAACTATCCTTATAATTCCTTACACCATAAGAGTTTCCACTACTCAAAACAAAACTCCTTATCATATCCTTAGCATATTACCACAGACCTATAATTCCTTTTCAAGCATTTGATTAACTCATTAAGTTAAAGAAAGAAAATGAATCACACATTCAAATACAAGTGAAGATGAATGAAAAAAACCATTGATAACCTCATTCACAATCTTTCATAACACACATAGGAGAGAAATTATCTTAAAAAAATTAGATTTCTCTTGATATCAGTAATTACAAAAATCATAGCATGCTCATCCCATGTACATACC
Source organism: Sequoiadendron giganteum (assembly GCA_007115665.2). Classification (NCBI taxonomy): domain Eukaryota; kingdom Viridiplantae; phylum Streptophyta; class Pinopsida; order Cupressales; family Cupressaceae; genus Sequoiadendron; species Sequoiadendron giganteum. The sequence goes on from CM021106.1 coordinate 225,173,958, forward strand.
CTACGTAGAATGATTTACTAGCTAAAACCTTCTAGATTCTTCATTACATGCCTTTACTGTACACCTTCTAAACTTTAGGACTCAAAAAATACGACTACAACAATGAGCCTTGAAATTTCCTTTATAGATCAAGAGAGCAACAAGCATTGATCTCAATCGTTGATACATTTCAACCTAATTTCATTCTAACCAAATGAAATTTCAATAAAATAAAAAATTCCCCACCATCATATGTAATCATACAACGAACGGGGAATCAAAACGGTTACAACCCTCATAACCAGTCAACTGGAACAAATCGCCACCGCATCACCCGAGCACGCATCCACATCAGACCCCAAAAGAAGCGACATCACCATAGAAAAATTGCACAAACTTGATAGCCACACCACCATCACACGTCAAGAACAACCACACGGACCTGATACACTCGACCGCTCTGAGTCCTTGCTTCAATATGAAGCGAAAGCATCACCTTACCCTTGTCGACACTAACACCAGAACCAAAAGCAGAGCACGGTGCCACCGTGATAATAAAAGATGTCATGAGGGCCTCTTCATTCGCACTGACCAACTCAATCAAGGCCATGAGGTAGCTATGGTATTCTGAATCAGTGTCGTAACTTTCACCACATGAGCCACCAAAGAGCTCAATGGATGACTCGTATTGCATAGAACTCACCTCGACCTCGGCCTCTTCGCCACCTTCATCAGACTCTCATCTCTAGATTATCAGCCACCTCAACTCATGTGACCTATCCCTTGTGGCGAGGATTGCTTCTAACAAGAGCTGGGAGAGGCCCAACACCCTCAACAATAGTTTCAGGAGCACCAAGAATAGTGCTCTATTCAATTGATGCCACACCCTACTACGAAATCCTCACACTCATCCTTGTGATTCTGCGTAACGGTGAACCAAGAAAAATTGACTTACCCATTCTTCCCTTGGGTTCAAAAATTTGCAATGACAACACTTACTCACAAACGAACATAGATTCAAAAATGCAATGATGCTAATGAAAAATTAATAAGCATTTATCGAGCAAGCCAGGGAAGAAACCATTAATTCTCCAATTGCACTACGAGCAAGTGAGTGATTATTGGCTAACGTTGTCACCACTAAAAATCTCCAAGCTTATGGAAAATTATGTACAACCCATCATGATTTCTAGGAGAAAACTACTCACACGCATGGAAATCAGGATGAGATCCATCGAAAGACTTGCACCTATAATGAATGTAACTTGCAGAGCGAAAATAGTCATTACATGGTTGGATTAAAATTTTGAATTTAGACCATCGATGTGATAAGGAGTTGGCATGTCGAATGACTCAAATCGAGTCAAAGATCATTGAAAACCCATGTCACCATTTGGAAAACCCAACAGCCAATCAGATACCTCATAATCAGAGACATGCAGACCAGCAGCAGGCCCCAACAAGCCACCTTGTACTACAGAGATAGGCAATGTGTCACCAGCTCGCATACCTCACAACACTTTCAAAAACATGAATTCAATCATGTGTGGTTGGTGAGGGACAGCCATAATTAATCCCCATCATAAAAATACTTTCGTCAATTTGATAACTCCTTTAGCAATGTTGGCAGATTAGGATTAGCCCCACCTCACCGTACGTGACAGGTGGCAGAATTTTGCACACCTCATGGAAATTTGGTGATTTCATCAAGAAACCCTACGAGGTCCGCGAGGAACAATCCAGATTCAAACTGACTAGTTCGACGGTCCCCAAATCTGTACATGGCAAAAATGTATTCATAATAATGGGGTCGACTAGGAAAATGGGGGGGAGACCCTTGGGGTACAAAATTTTAGACTAAAGTCTAAACATTGGAAAAATTCTAACCCATTTTTAGGAAACAATTATATTAAACCTGAACATGAATAAACCGACAGGTTAGGTAAAGAGGCCAATAACAGCACGACATAAAAGGCTCAACCAAATGACTTAAAAGATCGGCAACCCACAATAACAAGTCAACACATAATTATAACACAAGGGTTTTCTTGATGAAAAACCATTTTTAAACAAGGGTAACAAAACCCTAAACCCAAATATTAGACCCCCGGCATGAAGGAAGAACAGACAATCCCCAGAACCAGGTAAAATTTGCGACAAATTTTAAAAGTCCCATAAGATTCTTCAACATTCACCAAGGTCATAGTTTGGGTATCTCTATTAGAAGAGCCTGCAATGTTCCTTAGGATGTTTGCATAGTGCTCAACATTTTCTTTGTATACATTCATGGCTTGCTCCATCTTATCAAGCCTTCTTGCCAGAGCATCCAGAACTACTTGGGCATCCACTTTAGCACTTTCATTGGTTACTTTACCAAGTTGAATTCTTTAAATAGTGTAATCCTCCATACTTACATCACCTTCTTGCTATGGAGGAAAACCTACCTCGACATACTTTTGACAAGCTTTATCAACATGAAGTCTTGAAAGAACCTTTGCCTTTTTCTTCCCCTTGATATTTGGTGGAGGTATTTCTTCAAGGTCCAACTCATCAAGAGAGATCATTTATTTCTTTCCCTTGGATACTTGTGAGACCAACCAAGGAGGGAGAGAATAAGTGTGTGTGTGTCTGCTAGCACTAACAACTCTTGAGTTTCCATGACTTCTTGAGAAATTACTGGGATTATGAATATGGGTGCAGTGTTAGTCATTATTAGCCTAGTTATTTGCACACCAATTTGATTCTGTAAAGATTCATCCATGAACCTGTTAAATTCAGCTTCAAAAGAAATGTCAAAAGATGGGTATGAAAAACTGGGTATGGAGGCTAGAGAGCTGGATAGGACAATTGTAGAAGAAGTCAACATGGTTGATATTATAGGAGGGGAATAAATATGTTATTCTCCTGAAACTATTGTAGGAGGAGGAGAAGAAGGAATAGGAGGGACAAGAGTCTTAGGTGTTGGAGGAGTGTGATGAATGTTGGCATGGCCTAGTGAAAATGTAGAAGGAATATCTCCAGTTTCATTTTTAAGAGGGGATAAAATTTTCTCATCATGTCTGAGCTCTTCCTCATTATCTTTCTCAATTTCTTCTTGATATTCTTCATCTCATTAGACTGTGTTTCCTCATGCTCTTCTTCTTCTTTTCTTCAGATTCAAACTCTATATCTCCTTCTTCCTCTTTTAAGGATAATTCTTTGGAAGCAAGATCATTACCTTCTGCATGTGGTGTTTTATTTATTGTTGCTTCTTGTTCCTCAACGGTATGTGTAGTACTCTTTCCAATGGTGAATTTCTTTCTCAGACCATTCTAAGATGAAGAGGGAGTAGAAGCATGCTTATCTTTGGTGCAGAGTTCTTGTCGTGGGCTGGATATTTCCTTGGGTGGTTTTGCTTCTGAATCAGTCTTGAAATATTTCATTTGATAACCATGCTTATGTAGCCATTCTATTGTGTTATGTAGAATTGGAGCAAGCCTCTCCCTCATGTAAACACATTCTTTCTTTGACCATTGTACTGGAGGTAAAGGCTTCTTGGCAATATCATCCTCATCATGAGAAGAATTAAGGATGTCACCAGGATTCATGAAGTCTTCAGGTAAATCAACCACACCAAGGGCTCTGATTTGATCAATTTTCAGCCTACAATAATCCATCTTGCGGATATCTTCCTCATATTTGCATTCTACCCATATGTCTTCAAAATGGTAGACATGACAATGACCTTTCTTGAGTCTTATTTTTAGATCTCGATAGTCAAAATCATGCCTATAACTATAGGTCTTGATAGTTAATATCTGCATCTTTTTTGCAACATTATTTTCTTTTTATACAATTTTGATAGTGTACCTTCCAATGGTTAGGGGAAATTTCATTCTTGGCTTGTTGATCCTTTGTTGTTCCTTGTGTACATAAATCAACTATCTACACAACTCCATGAGAATCTATTTGTCTAAGGGATACTTGGGTAGCATGTAGGGGAACCCAATGAAACAACCTACTCTTATGTAAGTGAAATTTGGGAATTGCAAAAAGACACAACTAACCTTGTTGATTTCTTTGTAAGCCTCGTCTGATACTCTCTTCTTTCGAGAGTTGGATCAAAAGTGAAAATCAAAGGTGCGAAGAAAGAAGTTGTAACCCTTCTAAAGTGATGGAATCTTTCTCTTAGATTTAATTCATAGTAATAGTCATACACCGGAATAGAGTGTGTGTTCCCCTTGGTAGACAAGCTTGGGTATTGCCTCATTACTGTAGCTGCATACACCAAATAAGGATTCATGTAGAACTTCAAAATGGTGGGAACATTGATCAATTTCTCATGGATTTCATCGTTCATTTGTGTTCCCCAGTCAATATGTGCTTTCTTTATTCTAATTATACAGATATATCCATACATCCAGTCTTGGAAGTGAGAAGATTCAGGTAAGATGTTTACTCTACTTAGAAGAGTGATCATGTCTCTCACATCCTCTTTGAAATCACTCTAAGGAAGTCCCTTAGGCCATCTAGACATGGTATCTCTAGGATTTTTTAGCCATTAAGTGTTAATCAATGTTTTAGGCCTAACTGAATCATTGTCAAAAATCTCCCAGGCATTTTGAATTGTGATAGACGTATATTGTTCCATGTATGGGACCTTGAAAATAATATCTAAGAATTCACCATCGAACCTCATCATAACTTGGCCCATAGAATCTCTTACAATTCTTTCCTCTCTAATATAATGGGTTGCAACTTGGAGCATAAATTTTGTATGGTAAGCAGAAGTTGTGAAAGTAGATACCAGGCAGAGATTACTGTGAGCAATTTCCTTTAGATTTTCATCCCATGGCTTTTGTTGAATCCTTTTTACGAAATCCGCCAAATCTTGGTGACCGATCTCAGTATCTTTAATTTCATCTACTTTAGAGATCACCACAGTTGGTGGGAAGACACCTAGGTATTTTTACTTCATCTTTCCTTTTTCCCTAGGAGATGATGGAGGTGTTTCAGATGTCATCTAGGGAAGCCAAGACTGGTGTTTTATCACCTTTGAAGACCACCTGATGAATTTTGAAGGTAACTGCAAGAACGGTGGATCCATTGGTGTCAAGAAAAATATGAAACATAGGGAAGCGTAAAGTGAGCAAGATGATATGGAGAAACTACGTGTTTGCGATATGGCATTAAAAATGGAGTGTGAATGACGAAGTGAAAGCCAGAGGGAAGAAAATGCAAGCTTTTGAGTGTTAGAGAAAATGCAGATTTTGGTGTCAAGGCGCTAAAAATTAGTGCCTTGACACCAAAATTCATTTTGTTGTTTGGTGCTCGGGTGCTGAAAATAAGCACCTCGACACCAAGGTATGTTGGTGGTTTGGTGCATAGGCACTGAAAAAAAGCACTTGAGCACCAAACGTTGAAAATCAATTTAAGTGTCATGGCGGTGAATTTCACTGCCTTGACACTTAAGTATGAAAGAGTGATCTAGGTGTCATGGCGGTGAAATTCACTATCGTGACACTTAGAATTTTTGGAATTTGTGGTGTTATGGCGGTGATTTTTACCACCATGACACCTATCGAAAAAATTGTTTTGCTATTCTCCTTGGAAAATTTGATACCTAGGGAGTCTTTGTTCTATGAGAAAGACTCGACTCCAATGTAGTGTGATGGACGAGGTGAACATAAAAATAGAAATGGTGGGTAAGATAAGTGAAAACAAAAAAACCTAGGGTTACTGAAAACAAATGGCGATGGAAACATTGTTGAACAAAGATTCAAAGGATAGTCCACAAGACAAAGGAAGATCTAGACTTGAAAAGGAAAGAAGTAAAAAGAGAAAAATGAATGATAGAAAGAGAGAAGAGAAAAGAGATGTCATGCCTCTCATCAATGGCACAAAAATACAGATGGTAGGTACAATCCCTTGATGCGTGTTTCCTCAAACTCTTGATGGGTGTTCAGAAACAAACTTCCAAAACCTGAAAACGCTAATTAGGATGCGATGGTGTTGAGGAGAAACAAAGAAGTGAAATGAAAAATGGTTCTAAATTTTTTTTATAAGTAGTGATATAAACTTAAGTCATGCGCATTAAATGTGCCACTAATAACTATAATACCCCTCAATTTTGCTTCTCGTTCGGTTTGCTTTATGTTATGTTTGGTTGCAGTTATTTTGATACTGGATACATTTTGTTATGATGTTTTTTTCGCTATTATTGAGCAACAACTATTATTGTGTGATGTGTTGATCTAATTATTGTTTCACATGCATTATGGATTAATGATGTTGTAGAGTTAGCATGAGATGTTATTATGAAACTATTGGAATTATGATGGAAGTGTCAGTTTCAATGAGTGTATTGGTGAAGAAGATGGGTTCGCATCACTCGCTTGCGAGCGCCCTACGAATCTGTAATTCCTTCTTCACAGTGTGTATTATATGCTAGATATATTGTATGATGTTGTTTACTTGGTTGCAGGATTGTAGGTACATGACATCGACTCCACCTAGTTTCATAGGTTTGAGCATGTCAATCCAACGGTTAAGTTGAACAGGAGATAGTAGCTAGGTAGCATGTGTTAAGTTTACACCCTAGCCTTAGTATATCGTCAGTCGTGTGTGTCAAGTCATTATCGGTCTTGCTTTAATATTATTTAATTCTAAAGGATTCTTGATTTGGAAATAGATATTTAGAATAATTGCATTTAAATCATGTTGATGATTGTTTAATTTAAAAAATGCAATGTGGATAAAAGTTTATATTTAAAATTAATTAATTATATTTAATTTATTTAATCAATTAAATTTAATCCAAGGGGGTTGAATTTAGTGATTAAATAATTTAATTAATTAATTAAACGTGATGCAAGAAAATGAATGGAAATAAAATAATTAAAATTAATTTTGGAATTTAATTGCAACGTGTGGGAATTAAATTAGAAATTGTAATTAAATGTTTATTTGGGAAATGAGTTTCAACTTTGGAAATTAATTTATTATTTGAAATTGCATTTTAAATTAAAAGTGGGTTTTTGAAAATTTGAAATTTAATATCTAATTTGCATGCAATGTGAATTAGGGTTGTAAAAATTGAAATTGAAATTGAAATTGAAATTAATATCTAATTTGCATGTAATGTGAATTAGGGTTGTATTAGGTATTTTTGATTTATAAAGAATACATGTTTTAATTTTATGGGAGAAAAAAGTTTTTAGAAAAATTCATTTTTACAGTAGAGAAGAAATTTTGGAAAAATTTGCACAAAGGAAGGGTTTGAAGAAAGTTTGATTGTAGAATTGATTGGAGAAAAGATTGTTTGCATTTGTTGGGTTTTGGATTGGATTCATTGGATGATTGAAGAAAATTCAGAAAATCTTTAAAGGAGGCTTGCAGCAGAAATTCATCTCTTCTTGTAGCTTCTTAAGCCAGGTTTTCTTTTGTGTTTTTATTGTTCTTGATTGTTTTTAAAATAGTAGTGATTAAATATTTGTTTATTAAATCTATTTTAGAAAATAAATTTGTTAGAAGAAAAGAATCAAATAAATTTGCAGCTTTTGTTTTGTAAAAATTCTTGAGTGAAAATTGTGAAAACCTCAGTTGAATTTAATTTGTTTGAGGAAATCGATTATTTTGTTTTGGATTCAAACATAGAGATTGAGCAATGTTTTTAGAATGTTTTTAGAAAATGAAACCCTTTGTTTATTATTAAAAATCGGATTTTAAAATCCGTAAGGTAGTTATATTTTTCATGGTAAAATGGTCTGGTTGTGTCGCATGTAACTCCACTTACACAAACTGGGTTGTCAAAAAATTTAAAGGGTTTCTTTACCTTGGAATTTTCTTACCCTTGTAAAAAAATCGCAAATATCCAAATCATAGTTTTTTAGTTATGCTTGAAACACGAGACTGTTGTTAAGTTATTTTCTCATGGCTGCTCTGATAATTAAATAATAATAAATTGATATTTATAAATATTAATATTTTATGTATTGTTATTATAATATTAAAATATTAGTTAATAATATTTTATGTATTGTTATTATAATATTAAAATATTATTTAATAATATTTTATATTATAATTGATAATATTAAAATATTATATTTATTTATATTATTTTAAATAAAATTTGTATATTAGATTAGTGGAAATAAAATTATAAACGTATGAGGAAATTATTGTTTATTCTAAAATGGCATGTTAAAGATTAATTGAAGGAGTTAAATATCTGATTTAAAGAATGCATAATTTAAGATTTAATTGTGAAATTTAAATTCATGTGTAAAAGGTCCAATTATTAATTTGATTTAATTGGAAATGTAATACCCCTCCGTTTTGATTCTTGTTCAAGTTGTTTTATGCTATGTTTGGTTGCAATTACTTTGATACTGGATACATTTTGTTATGATGTTTTGATCGTTATTATTGAGTGACAAATATTATTGTGGGATGTAGTTATCTGATTATTGTTTCACTTGCATTATGGATTAATGATGTTGTAGAGTTAACATGAGATATTATTATGAGATTATTGGAATTATGATGGAAGTGTCAGTTTTGATGAGTGTATTGGTGAAGAGGACGGTTTCGCATCACTCACTTGCGAGCGCCCTGCGAATCTGTAATTTCTTCTTCACGGTGTGTATTATATGCTGGATATATTGTATGATGTTGTTACTTGGTTGCAGGATTGCAGGTACATGACATCGACTCCACCTGGTTTCACAGGTTTGAGCGTGTCGATCCAACGGTTAAGTTGAACGGGAGATAGTAGCTAGGTAACATGTGTCAAGTCTATACCCTAGCCTTAGTGTGTCATCAGTTGTGTGTGTCGAGTCATTGTCTGTCTTGCTTTGATATTATTTAATTCTGAAGCATTCTTGATTTGGAAATAGATATTTAGAATAATTGCATTTAAATCATGTTGATGGTTATTTAATTTAAATAATGCAATGTGGATAAAAGTTTATACTTAAATTAATTAATTATATTTAGTTTATTTAATTAATTAAATTTGACCCAAGGGGTTAGATTTAGTTATTAAATAATTAAATTAATTAATTAAACGTGATGCAAGAGAATGAAAGGAAATAGAAGAATTAAAATTAAATTTGAAATTTAATTTCAACGTGTGGGAATTAAATTAGAAATTGTAATTAAATGTTTGTTTGGAAAATTAGTTGCAACTTTGGAAATTAATTTATTATTTGAAATTGCATTTTAAATTGAAAGTGGGTTTTTGAAAATTGAAATTGAAATTGAAATTGAAATTGAAATTGAAATATCTAATTTGCATGTAATGTGAATTAGGGTTGTAAATATTGAAATTGAAATATCTAATTTGCTTGTAATGTGAATTAGGTTGTATTAGGTATTTTTGATTTATAAGAATATATGTTTTAATTTTAGGGCAAGAAAAAAAGGGAGTTTTTTTAGAAAAATACAATTTTACAACAGGGAAGAAATTTTGGAAAATTTGCACAAAGGTTTGAAGAAAGTTTGATTGTAGAATTGATTGAAGGAAAGATTGTTTGTATTTATTTGGTTTTGGATTGGATTCATTGGAGGATTGAAGAAAATTCATGAAATCTTTGGAGGAGGCTTGCATCAGAAGTTCATCTCTTCCTGTAGCTTCTTGTAACAGATTTTCCTCTTTGTGTTTTATTGTTCTTGATTGTTTTCTTTAAAATAGTAATGATTAAAGATTTGTTTGTTAAATCTGTTTTAGAAAACAAACTTGATATTAGAAGAAAAGAATTAAATAAATTTACAGCCTTTGCTTGTGAAAATTCTTGAGTGAAAATTGTGAAAACCTTAGTTGAATTTAAATTATTTGGAAAAATTGATGTTATTGTTATTGAAATAAAACATAGAGATTGAACAATGCATTTAGAATGTTTTTAGAAAATGAAACCTTCTATTTATTATTAAAAAACGGATTTTAAAATCTGCAGTATAGTTATATTTTCATGGTAAAATGGTCTAATTGCGTCGCCTATAACTTCACTTTTACAAACTGGGTTTTCAGGAAATTTAAAGAGTTTTTCCATTTTGAAATTTTCTAACCTCTGTCCAAAACTCTCAAACACCCAGATCGTAGTTTTTGAGTTATTCTTGAAACATGAGAGTGCTATTAAATTATTTTCTCATGGCTGTCCTGAAAATAAAATAATAATAAATTGATATTTATAAATATTAATATTTTATGTATTGTTATTATAATATTAAAATATTATTTAATAATATTTTATATTATAATTTATAATACTAAAGTATTATATTTATTTATATTATTTTAAATAAAATTTGTATATTAGATTAGTAGAATTAAAATTATAAACATATGGGGAAATTATTGTTTATTTTAAAATGGCATGTTAAAGTTTAAGTGAAGGAGTTAAATATTTGATTTAAAAAATGCATAATTTAAAATTGAATTGTGGAATTTAAATCCATATGTAAAAGTTCAATTATTAATTTGATTTAATTGGAAAAATATATTTATATTTTGAAATATTGATGATAAAGGATATTTTATTTTGAATTAATCAATTTGATATTCTGCAAAGGATAGAAGATATGTTAATGATTAAATATATTTAAATATATTAATTTATATTTAGTATATATATAGTGAAGGTATATATCCATTTGAGAGAATAAATAATATTTTATCTTATTTTATTCTGTTGTTTGCAAATTGGGTATTATTAGTGTTTTAAAAGAGATAATTAGTATGTGTAGAAAATGTATAGAGAAAGATATTTTTTTTAATAGAAATAATTACTTGATTTAAAAAGGAAATGGTTATTTTGTTAATATGATTGAAGAAAATATATTGAGATGTATATATATATTCATGAGTATTTTCAATCAGTATTTACCTTGTTTTATTTAAGTGCGTGTGATTTAGTTTTGCATGAAGAATTTAAAAGATAAGTTTTGAATGCGTAGTCAAAGAGATAAGCCAAAAGATATTTTTTTATACATTGATGAAATTGCATGTTTTTAAATGGATAGTTGAAAAAATATAGACTCTAGATAGAAAATTAAAAAAAGATTGTTTGCAATAGTGTTAAGTTGTATTAGAAGTAAATTTAGGAACTAACTATATTGAAAAAGGCAAATAATTATTATGTTTTATTTAGTTTCATAGAGTAATCTAGTCATTGTGAATGAAATACTAATGGTGTCTATATAATATGGAGCATATATATATATATATTCAGTGTAAAATTCATCATCGTATTTTATTTTAATGAGATGCATGCAATGTATTATTGAATAGAGATTTAAAAATGGATTGATTAGTGTATATGGAAATTGGATAGAGAAACAATATGTTATTATATTAAAGTGATTGAATGTTTTAAATAGAAAATTGAATGAGAAGTAAGAGTTGGTTAAGAAATGGAAATAATTTACTTGCATGGATTTGTGTTGATTTAAATGTAAATTAAGAACTTGTTTTATTGATGAGGCAATCAATTATGTTATTTATTAATTTCTATTTAGATTAGTTGAATCATTGTGATTGGATTATGAAAAAGATATGGATTTAGTATATCCAAAAGTAGTATCTTCCTCATGATTATCTTAAAGGATTTAATTCTCTGTATTCAGTAAAGGGAAGTAAGTTTAATTGTTTTAGATTTTCAATAATGAAAAGGGAAATAGGGGTTATGATTATTTTAGATGATCTAGTTATCATGACTTTGACTTTTCTACACTACCTATTGAATGAGTATGGATTTAGGAAATCCAAATATTAGATTTGATTGATGACTTGAATGCTTTTGTTGCTATGTCGTCAAGTTGCATTGTTGGTTTTGGGATTTAGTGTTAGTCCTAAATTATAAGTCTTCCAGAAGAACTTAGAGGATAAGGGTTGTTGAATCTTTATGCCATCTAGTTGTTTTTCCTTGGGTAGTGCATGTTCAGTTTTACCCAGTTTTTATGAACGGGGATGTTTGCACCTCCTTGGTTTAGGAGCGGATTATGGGATCCGTGTCTCCTTGTATGGAGTGACCTTGTTATGTGGTTTCATCTTGTTGCCTCCTGTGAAAGGAGCGGACTATGTGTTATTGCCTCCAAGATGTTTGGAGTGAGATATTTTGTACCTCCTGTGAAAGGAGTGGACTATGTGTTGTTGCCTCCAAGATTTTTGGAGTGAGATATTTTGTACCTCCTGTGAAAGGAGTGGACTATGTGATTGTTGTCTCCAACATGTTTGGAGTGAGTTCTATTATTTCTATCCTCTTTGTGTTAGGGTGGATTATGATGCCTAGTTGGTATGTACTTGTGGTTTCCTTGGTGGATTGTTTGGATGGGTGTTGTCGAATAGAAGAGTGGCTTCTGTTAGGCGCTAGAGCCCAAAGAGGTAAATTGGATAACCTTCAAGAGTGATTTAAACAAGTGATAATTAAAATAATGTACTTAGAAGATTATGACTAACTTCACACTAATCAAGATAATTTAATCCTCACTCATAGACACAAGGGCTTGTTTAGACTTGGGATGAGTGAGAAGGCCTGGAATGGCAAGATCAACTATCTTGCTCTTGCGAGAGGTAGTTGATTCCGCATGAGTGAGTATGAGTGTCGGGATTCGGTTGAGGCCACCAGGATTACTTGTGCCGGAGCCTATGAAGAATGCCCAGAGGAGATCTCATGACAAACCTTGCGATGACACTCTATCTATGACAACTGTTGTTAATTATTTTGTGTGTATGGTTATTTGAACATACTTGATCTACTTTATGTCTGGAAACAATGTGACCTATGTCAGTGATGTTGGAGTTGTACTTGTATTGTATTTGATTTGTACTTGTATTGTACTAGATTTGTACATGCATTGTATTTGATTCGTACTTGTATGGTGAATGAGTGTACTTGATTCGTACTTGTATGGTGAATGAGTTGTACTTGTAATTCATTTGGTTGGTTATAACAGTATGAGTCAGTTTGAGTCTGCCTTTGATTAGAGGTAGTGGAATCTTTGTCTATGTTACTTTGTTACTATCTCCTAGCATGGGGGGTGGGCCTTCGGGTACCACATTGGTTGGATGGAACATGCACCAAAACCGTTGGGTCCCCATCTATCTTCAGTACTTGGTGGCGAGACATCCTGATGGACAGCTCGCTGTTCTTGTTGTAATTTCTTGCATTGTAATATTTCGGTTGTATATGATACTTTATCCCTCTTTTGTAAGAGGTGGAGTTATGTAATTGTAATACATTTGTACTATTGTCTCATTTTGGGAATGAGTGATGTATCTATTGGATTAAGATAATATTTATGAGATTGTATCTTGGTTGATTATCTTCTTATGTTATGTGGTATTCTTATGATGTATGATGTTTATATCATAAGGTTCATAATGCTATGGTTTTATGTAATATGTATGTGTGGGTTTAAGTAATCCTAACCTTGTAGCCTTAGAGGTTGTTGTTAACTAGTAAGTAAATGTGTATGTTAAATGCACTTTATAAAAGTAAAAAAATTGGTTCGCTTATGATGTTAATTGCAACTTCCTTTAGGGTTGCAAGGCGGGGCATTACAGGAAAAATATATATATGATATTGGGTTATAGTCCAAATATTGATCTTATTTTAACACTAAGTTATGGAAGAGACCAAATGTTAATTTGATTAATTTTATAATGATTTAATTTGCAAGGGCAATTGGTTATTTAATTTAAAATGAAATGTTTTGAGTGATAGTTGAAAATACTTATTTTGTTAAGAGCAATTAGAGAATTAAATATTAGTGTAATTTCTCCTCTATCTAAAAAGATGAATTCTTAATTCAGTTTTATCGATATAATGAATTACGTAATGAATTGTAGAAATTAGAAGAGTTAGTTGTGTATCTAAAAGAAATATTTTTATTGGAACTGATTAGTATGCATAATTCAGTTTAATAGGAAAAAGGTATTTTATATTAAATAATTAAATCATTTGAGTTAGTTGGAAAACGAAAGGAATCCAGTTAATAGAGAATTGATGTTAGTTTTAGAAGTAAACATTGAAATTGATTTAAATTGTTTAAATTAGTATTTCTTGTATTTGTAGATTGAAGATACTTGTTTAATTATTTCAATTAAGTTGAAAGAGCAAAAGTTTTATATTATTGGGAATAGGGATTTTAAAGGATAAAATTAGAATGAGTGGTATAGATTTTGGATAGAAAATTTGAATATAGTATTTGCAATAGTTAAGTTGTATTAGACGTAAATTTATGAATTAATTATATTGGAAAAAACAAATATTTGTTTTGTTTCATTTATTCCCATAGAGCAATTTTAATCGTTGTGATTGGAATATTAAAGAATATATATAATTAAGTTATTAATATATATATTTGGTGTATACATAATATGGAACATAAATATACATATATTAAGTGTAAATTTATTATCGTATTTTATTTTAATAAGAAGGATGCAATATATTATTGAATAGAGATTTAAAATTGGTTTGATTAGTGTATATGGAAAAATGGATAGAGAAACAATATTTTATGATATTAAAGAGATCGAATGTTTTAAATAGAAAATTGAATGAGATGTAAGATTTGGTTAGGAAATGTAAAGAGTTTACTTGCATGGATTTGTGTCGATTTAAAAGTAAATTAAGAAGTTGTTTATATTGATGAGGCAAATGGCTATTTTAATTTATTTTATTTCAAGTAGAGCAATTAATTTATTGTGAATGAAATATGAAGGAGATATGGATTTAGTATATCCAAAAATAGTAATGTTTCCGTGATTTCCTTAAATGTTCTAGTTTCTCTGTAATTCATAAAGGAATGTAAATTTAAATTGTTTAAATGGAAATAGAAATATGGGATATGATTATTTCAGATGATCTAGTTATCGTGTCTTTGACTTTGTCAACACTACCTATTGAATGAGTATGGATTTAGGAAATCCAAATATTAGATTTGATTTATGACTTGAATGTTTTTGTTGCTATGAAGTCAAGTTGCATTATGGGTTTTTGGGATCTATTGTTAGTCCTAAATTATAAGTCTTCTAGAAGAGCTTAGAGGATAAGGGTTGTTGAATCTTTATGCCATCCAGTTGTTTTCCCTTGGGTGATGCATGGTGTCTTTTTAGTTTAACCCGGTTTTCATGAACGGGGATGTTTTGTACCTCCTGTGAAAGGAGTGGACTATGTGTTGTTGCCTCCAAGATGTTTGGAGTGTGTTATATTATTTGTATCCTCCTAGAGTTGGAGTGGTTATGTTTTCTAATTTGTGTACACTTGAGATTCCCTCGGTGATTGATATTTGTATATGTGTATGGTTCTCTGAACATACTTGGTCTATTTTATGTCTGGAAGCAATGTCAGTGATGCGAGAGTTGTTCTTATTTATTGCATTTGTTTTGGTTATTTCAATATGAGTTAGTTTGAGTCTACCTTTGGTTAGAGGTTGTGGATCTTTGTCCTTGTTACATTGTTACTATCTCCTAGCATGGGGGGTGGGCCTTCAGGTACCACATCATTGGGTGGAACATGCACCAAAACCGTTGGGTCCCCCTTGATCTTCAGTTCATGGAGGCGAGACATCCAGATGGACAGCTCGCGGTTCTATTGTATTTTCTTGCATTGTAATATTTCTATTTGTATAAGTTATTTTATCCCTCTTATGTTTATGAGGTGAGATTATGTAATTGTTATACTTTTGTACTATTGTCTCATTTTGGGAATGAGGGATGTAGCTATTGGATTAAGTTAATATTTATGAGATTGTATCTTAGATGTTCATCTTGTTATGTTATGTGGTATTCTTATGATGTATGATGTTTATTTCATAAAGTATTTATTGCTATGGTTTATGTAAGATGTATGTGTGGGTTTAAGTAATCATAACCTTGTAGCCTTAGAGGTTGTTGTTAACTAGTAAATGAATGTGTATGTTATTACACTTTATAAAATAAAAAAATTTGGTTCACTTAAATCGTTAATTACAACTTCCTTTAGGGTTACTTGGCGGGGCATTACAATAACTACATAACTGGCAAATAGGTACAAAGGAAGTGAATTTCACTGATTTTGCACTTATTACAAAAATGAAAGTTGAGTGCAAGAGCGGTGAAATTCATTGCCTTTGCACCTCAACATCAAGGTGAAAAAACTAAGGTAGGTGCAAGGGCGCTAAAAATCAGCACCTTTGCACCAAAGACCAAGTGCAATGGCATTGATTTGTATCTCCTTTGCACCAAAGACTGAAAACAACTAACTCTTGGTAGAGAGGAGTTACCAAGACTTGTTTTGAAAATCTTCGAAAGGTGAACAAGAAGAGACACCCACATGGACTAAGTGAGGTCAGAGATTATGTATCAAGGGTAATTTGAGGTTGCCTCATTTTGTGTGCTTGAAACAAATGGACCAATTTCATGGGGGGGTTATCCATGGATCGAACATTGCTAGATTATCAGATAACAAAAAAACAGAGAGATTCATTGGAAATGATGCTTTCAAAAATAAAATAGAGGATAGAAAAAAGATTGATTTGGACCAATTTTCTCAAAATCCAAATGAGGTAAATTATTTGGATTCCCTCAAAACACTGATAGCTTTGAATGCAACTTTGATTGAAACATTTAAGTCAAGTTCCAATTTCAATTATGAATTGTTAACAAATTTCAAGTTAAATACTATCAATTAGAATAAATTGCATTCCCATAAAATGAGCAATGGATAACACTACAAAAGTTGGTAGAAT
The DNA here is from genome assembly GCA_007115665.2 of Sequoiadendron giganteum. Lineage (NCBI taxonomy): Eukaryota > Viridiplantae > Streptophyta > Pinopsida > Cupressales > Cupressaceae > Sequoiadendron > Sequoiadendron giganteum. The sequence goes on from CM021106.1 coordinate 225,190,653, forward strand.
GATTTGATAATATGATTTTCCAACTCAACTCTATGCATTATTTTTTAGCAAGATTTTGCATTTCCTCTATGTATTCCTTCATTTGAAAATCAATACAAATCTCAAATTCATTAATATGTTCAAATGTGAATTTATTTACATTGTTTATTTTCTCAATTCAAAAAACTCTAGTTTCTATTACTAGATACACATTATGCTTAAATGATTTTTAATGTTGTATATGCTACTATTCTTATTAAACATTGAGTTGAATCATTGAAACTTATCAGTATGGCACAATAAAAATATGAAATTATTAATAATATGTTAATTAGTAAATGAAAAATGAAAAATATGTTTAATAACTAATTAACCAGTTTAAAAACAATGTCTTAAATTTAGATTCTACATTAGAATAGTGGAAAATAATAGTGCATTAATTTATTCAATTTGATTCATGGAATACAATATAAAATATCATCAAAGATGGTTTGGAATATAATTCATGAAATGCAATATAAATATCTAGAAATTTTTTAATTCCTTGCATTTCCCAATTCACCTCTTTGTCTTCACTCTGACAATGAGATTGAAAGCCCTCTTGACTTCGACTCTAGTCTTTGTTTTCGTCGACCTGCATATATCTTCTTAACTGTATCTCAAATTCAACATTCATTGTGTCACTATCATTTGTGACGCTACCACTAACATTTGAAGTTTTGCACAACCCTCTTCTTTCACATATGGACTTCTAGATTGTGAGTGCTCTTTCAAAAGGAAAACTTCAGATATCATACCTAGTTGTATACATCCTCAAGCAATTTTCTAAATTATTGTCTAGTTTGTTTCTTATCTTCGATTTCGAAATCCCTAACTTACTGAAAACTCTCACATCCTCCACTGACCCCAATATCATGGTTTGAAATAAGTCAACAAGTTTGAAATATTCTAATAATGAATCACTAAGTATTTTACTTTGACCTAAGGTTTCCCAAACCCTTGTTATCAATCCCACTTGCATGGGATTCTCCATGGAGTGAAACTATTCAATCATACTTCTTGCAAAGTGGCCAATTTTTCTCTAAGATCAATTGCATTTATAATTCCTTCTAGTTTTTGTCCATTGTATTCTGATATTTTCAAAAAATATTTGGCCAAGGTAGTAACGTTCTTATGAAAATAGTCTGATTTATGATGAGTTGGGACCCAAAATTTAGGATACACAATAGACATAGCTTCAAGTAGTTCATCTCAAGGGAATCGTTCTACAATCTTTGATGAAAGAGATTTTTAATAGCTTTTAAACTAGTACTTACTGATTTAACAATGTCATTAAAAAAATCCTTTTTAATTGAAGATTCTTTGGTAGAGTGTCTGATCATTGTAGAATAGTGCATTGGTATCTCAAATTTATGTGAAAAGACACATAACTCCCCACTTGTATTAAACTGTAAAAAAATTCAAGATTTTTGAAATATGTAAGTAACTGTCAACTTATAAATTTTGGACTTCCAAATGGATAATGTGACAAATATAGATTATCGAGGGTATTGCATGTCATTCTACGTAGTTTACTATATTCATAAATATAAAAAAAATCTTTCTTGGGGTTTTTTCACAAGATTGTTCATACCATCCAGCATGGGGAGAAGACAAAATAATGTTAAGAGTGTATCTATATTGCTTAACCTATGTAAGAGTCCAGGAACTTTGTCTATTGTGTGGCGATTTTCATATATTACTCCAATCAAGGATTGATACTATTAAAAACCGTTTGGGACTTTAGCAGAAGTATGAGTAGAGCTTGCGAACTAGATTTTTAACTTTTGATATTGAAGGGAACTTTCTTAAAATTTTAAATGTTGAATTCATTTGTGGATCATGCAATGAATGGAAATCAGGTATGATGAACAAGTATTTTTTAACTTTATGCAAAGACCATTCCTATGACCTTGCATAACTAAAGCTCTATCATCTCCTACACACACCAATTTTTTGATAATTATGAAGTCATCCATACCTCCAATTTTATTCAAATATTTCGTAACTAGTTCAAATAGATTTTGCAATGTTGAACTCTCCTTAATTTTATGAACACATAGTAGATGAGGTTGGTGAACATATTTGTGTATAGTATACACATACATTCATACCCAAGAAGCATTATCCATTGTAGTAACTTCATCTAAAGATAATACAATGAAGGTAGACTCTCTCTTTTTTTTCCTGTAAATATTTATTTTCCACCTCAACAAGACAACTTACTCATTCCCATCCAGAGTTTATTGACCAATGTGTGCTAGGAAATTTAGGAATTCCCAAAAAATATAATAAATTATTATATTCTATCCCTTCATGTTTTTGGCCTCATTATGCCTATCATTTGCAACTAATCTAAGATAGTTCCTAAGGGGTTTCCCTTGGTCAAAATTTTTACCTTATCCTCCATATCCCTATAATTTATTGGAAGTTAAAAATCCATAAAGGACCTAAATCTAGGATGGTTTTCATAATTTTCTACTATCGTACAAATTTGTATACTTTCTTCATACTACACAAGGATATTTATTTTCATCCAATATCTGATTTTGACCTCCATCCCTTCATGGAATCCTTGCGAGGTTTGTTGAGGCTTCCATCACTTTCCATTTTCCTCTATTCCCCTCTTTGCAAAATCCCAATGTTGACCTAGATCTCTCCTTCCATATCCCAACATTTAAATCTCCCCTCTTTTCACTTTGTGGACTTTCAAAGTGCATCTCGATACTTTTCCCCCATTTACTTCACATTCTTGTGTCTAGTTTCTCAAATTTTCCCATCTTTCTCCTTTCTTCCTTGAGGAATTCCTTTGCACCTACAAACTTCCTCTAGCTTTTCCCACACTTCATTGTCTTGTTTCACCCATTTTGTAGAGTTTCATTGAAATTAAAGACCTCCATTTTCCCATCCAATTATATCCTTTGGTCCTAACCTGAAACCCCACATCTCTCATTCTTGCATCTTTCTCCACCTCAAACTTTTATATTTCTTCCTTGAAATCACTTACAATCCCCTAAAATTCCTAGTATTTCATTAATGTTATATTTGACCCCTACAAATATCTAGCTAGTTTTTTCTTGCCTACAATATATTACTTATCTCAAAGTCATATATTCAAATATAAATTTAACAATGGAGGATGAGGACAAAAATGTCACCATGAATGTAGTTATTGAAGTTTCAGATGTTGATGGTCCTCATACTTGATCCAAATCATTAATCTCACAAATTTTGTGGTATCTCAATTCATGCTGTGTGTCACATTAATGGTATACAGTTCTCAATTGAATTCCCACAAATTATTAGGATACCAAACAAAACACTATAAATATCAAAAAAATTTCCAAAACAACACTTAGTTATTTCATCTCTTCATGTGACTAAAAGTGTTGAGGAACTTCTAGGATTTCAACTCCTACAAATCAAATCTCTATTAGAGAAACATATTTTGTAAATCATAAGGAAGTTATTGAATTGTAAATGGTTCATGAAGGTGAATGTCTCCATGGTTCCATTTTTGGATCTTTTTGAAAAAATTATAGCTTAGGGTTTCCTCTTGTTACACTTGTTGGTATAAATGTAATAGGTGATTGATGAATGTAACAATATTATAATTTATTACAAGTTTCATAATGGTCATTTTTCTATTACATATGAATGTATGTAGTATGAGATGGATAGCTAAGAATGTTTAGTTATTTAATATCATTATTTGCAGCATATGCATCTACACAACCCATATTCTTTTGTAATTTATATATGGTGTTTTCATTGGTATGTTGTGACTCTATAACCTAATGAATAGGCATGGTCCTAGAAGTAATGATCAACCATGCACTCAAACTAAAAACATTATTCACTAGTATATTACGAGTATGAAATTAGCTTATATGCATTCATGGTTCAATATTTCAACCAGGGAGAACATCTTTAGCAATCCATATCTTTGGAGAATCATGTTGTGCATACCCATATCGTATAGTTCTGCAGTGATGTGTTTATTATCTTAACAAGAGGTCTTATGTTCAATAGGTTAGTCTTTGGTCTAATGACATCTTTTAAGACCAAACATACACTGAGTACTACTACAAGTTTTTTTAATTCTCTATCTTTATTTTTGATCAATCATGTTAAGGATACCTATAGGGAAGGCCTACTTGGGTCTAGTTGAGCCCAAAGTGAAGGAGAGATTATCTATTCTAAATAATTTTTTCGTTGTTGCCCTACCTGATCATAAGTTAGAGATATGTTTCTCTAAATGTGGTAACCCTTACACTTAGGGAATAGTCTATCATTAGGGATTTGAGAACCAAAAAATTTGGTCACTAAGGGGTTGAATGAATGACTTTTTGTACCCTTTGGAATTACCAATGTGTCAAGCACATTTATGCAATTGATGAATGAGGTATTAAGAAAATTCTTGTGTAATTTTTAATACTTTATTTTGATGATATTTTTATTCTTAGTAAAAATAGATAAGAACATCTAGAGCATATCACATTAGTAATACAAAGATTGAAATAAGAAAGCATTGTCGATCAATTTTTGCAATTGTAGTTTCATGAAGGGAGAATTAGTATATTTAGGATTTATGATCTCAAAAAAAGGTTGAAGATGGAGTAGAAGAAGGTTAAATCCATTGTGGAGTGGCCTAAAAAAAAATATATAGGGAAAGTAATATGTTTTCATATGTTACACAATTTCTACAAGAAATTCATCTGAATCTTTAGTAGTGTTTATGCACCACTAATTGACACAATGAGGGGGGACAAAAGGTAATTAAAGTGGACTTTAGGGGTTTAAGGGAGCTTTGACTTGTTGAAGAAGAAAGCAATGGAGTAGTCAGTGTGAGCCTTGATATATTTCAATAAGCTATTACAAGTGAACTATGACACAAATGGGAATGCAAATAGGGTGATTTTAATCCTAAAAGGAAAACTGATAGCAATAGATTCTTTTAGTGAAAATTTGAAAGTTGCTAGGAAGCAATATTTAGTTTGTGGCCAAGAGTTTCATGTCATAATACAAGCACTAAAATAGGATGTATTACCTAATACCTAAATAATCTATTTAGTACACTTATCATACGACACTATAGTACTTTAAAAATCAAAGTAAATTAAATTAGAGACGTGTTTGATGATTAAAATTCATGCAAAGTTAGAATTTTTTGCTAAAACATATGAATGGTAAGTCAAACAAGGTTGTTAATATATCAAGTAGGAGATAGAATCTATTAACAAAAAATAATGATACAAGTAATTGGTTTTGACTTAAAACATTTGTATGAGATTGACCCCAATTTTTTAAAGGCATGGAAGGCATGTAAGGATTTGATAAGCATAGGAAGAAGCAAGTGGTTAGATTACTTGATTCAAAATAGTATTTTATTGAAAGGGGGTCAATTATATGTACCAAGAATCTCTATGAGAGAGAATTTCATCAAAGAGAAACATTGTGGGGGTCTAGCTATAAATTTTGGGATAGATAAGAGAATTGCCTTGATCCATGAGAACTATTTTTTGCTAAAAATATCAAAGGATGAAAAAAATTGTTCAAGGTTGTAGGACTTTCCAAGTTCCAAAGGAAATAGTTTTTTTTTGGTGAAAGGCTAAAAGCCTATATATATATATATATATATATATATATAATAAAAGTTACAAAATAATTTTTACAATGGTTCTTGAGAACTAAGATTGTTGTGCAATGGTTCTTGGGACACCCGATCGGCCGATCCCCAATATCTTTTATAAATAAGATTTACAATGGTTCTTGGGACACCCGATCGACCGATCCCCAATGGTCTTCAGCGTCAAATTCTTTGTTTCATAAAAAGGGCACCATCCTTTGTATTATCAAAAATTCGCCTTAGTCATAGTTTTAGCCTATAATATCTTGTGGGGTCCAAACCTAATTTTAACCCAATTCCTCGATCACTCGATAGTCCAACCACTAATACTAGTCAGTCCTTTGGAGTCCTCCAAAGGGGGTCCTAACAAGCCCATAATATCGGCCAACATTGAAAAATTCTTAGAGATGTAGGCTTATATGCCGATATCATCGACCTTTCATTATCCCACATGCACCGAGTAGATGAACTAATTCGGGTTTGAATACAACCGCCCAAAAAAGACTATGTGCTGGTACGTTGACCATTTGTCTTTGAGCTAACATGTTGGGTTAGATGAACCATTTCCAAAGGAAATAGTTATAATATTGGGTTATATCAATAACTATTGGTGTTGTTGAAGCCATAGGAGGACAAAACTATAGATTTTGTATTGGGACTAACAAGGACACATTTCAATCATGCTAGTAGTAGATAGGTTTTCCAAGATGGCACACTTATTTCCATGTAATAAAAATAAAGATGTAGTACAAATAGGGGATTTATTTTTCTAGTATGTAGAATATTGTATGGTTTTCCAAAAAAACCATAGTTTTAGATAGAGACACTAAGTTTGTTGGATACTTTTGGAGGAGCTTGTCAAAGAAGATAAAATGGATTTGAAATTTGGCTCAAACAACCATCTATAAACTAATGGGAAAATAGAGGTAGTAAATAGGAGCTTGGGTAACTTACTAAGATGCTTGGTTGGACAAAAATCAATGAATTGGGACATGGTCCTATTGTAGGAAATATTTGTATACAATAGTTTAGTGGATAGGTATTAAGGAAAAAATTTCAAATTGTGAATGAAAACAACCCAAAGAATGTATCAAAACTAAGAGACATAAGTAAGGAAGACAAGAGGAGTGTGAAGTTAAAGGATTTTTTACATTTTTAACACAAGAAGAAGGTAAATTAGGAGGTGAGAATCCATTTGGGGAAGATGAATGCCAAATACAAATAAGAAGTTGATAAAACTAGAAGACATAAAAACTTTGTTGTACAAGCTTAAGTGATATTATACCTCAAAAAGGAGAGATTTATATTCAAAACTTATACCACGTTGAATATGAAGTTCATGTAGGATCATAAGAATATTTTACTTAGGAAATTCATATGAGGTTGAGTTACCAAAAGACATTGGCATATCTCTAGTATTCAACATTTCAAACCTATACAAGTATCATGAGGGAGATTTAGAGGGGAGTAGCATAAAGGACCAAGGATAAAACCCTATACCACCACAACCAAAAGAAGATATTGAGGAAATACTAGACAATAGAATTAGAAAAATAACTAGGAACACAAAATATAAAGAGTATTTGGTGGAATGGAGAGGAAGGCCAAAAAAAGACTTAAGTTGGATTTCTAGGGTGAGGTGAACCAACTAGGTTTCCCTTAGGGCACTGGAAAGTGAGGGACTCACATTTCAATTAACTTGGGTGTTTGATGTAGGAGCATCCTTAGAAATTTAGAGTGATCATGTATTGTCCACATGTACTTAGTTTGTTTCTAATTGCAATCTACCAATCAATTATTGAAAATGTCATGGTATTTTCCTACCTTTGAAAATCGAATCTTAGAGTTTTGGTAAAATATTCAAGAGTGTTTGGAGATCATATCCACATTTGAGGAGAGTTGGATTCATGTAAAGATGTATTTGGTTTTGTGAAACTATATCAAATTGGTAGATTGTCACATTTATAGAGTTACCATTAGTACCAAAGGATTTATAATTTGTGACAACTAAGGAAGACATGGGAAGGCTTATTAACCCATGGAAGAAAACATTAGGCCCCACACAAATTTATTTTCCATTTTTTTGGTATACTTTGAGAAATTAGTTTGCACTAGCCAACTACATGTTTCAAGGAGTATTGAACTTTGTGCCACCTTGTAACTAACACAAATCATTAAGGATATGGGATATTTATATATATATTGGTTGCCATGATCATCAAAAAGTAGGATCAAGGAGAGATAGGAAAAAAAAATTAGCTAAGGTTCGAGGTCTAAGAATAGGTATGAAAAGGATGGTTCAAGATGTAGTTCAACGTTAAAGGTATTAGATATAGTAATTGGCATAGGGTTGTGGCCTAAAAAACTATATGTCATCATGACAAATTATAACTTGTTTGAGAATTCAATAATATAATGAGGAATCTCTTGGAGGCTTGGTTTTCCATATTTGAGAGCTTTTCTAGGGTATACCTTGTGTCATTTTGTTGTTAGTTCTTATTTTTATTTATTACTAGTGGTTACATGATTGTATAGTCCTTCATTGGACCCTCCTATCATGACTACATCATTTTGTTAGCTATCTCTCTAGGTTTATGTAGGAACATAAGGTTTCCCATTAGAAAGCAAGAAAACATGTTTTAATATAAATTTGTGGTACAATTGAATATGTGTTGGAAGAGTAAGAATTTTTTCATCGATATACTTACTAGTAACATCAAGATGAGGTATGAATACAAGTTGCACAGTATGTAGTACAATGTTGTCATTAATGTCAACATTGTGATCCAGTATGAATATTATTGTGCAGATCATTTTGTAAAGCTTGAGCATGATTGAAGATGATTATATAATATTTATTTTCAAGAAGGTTTGATCTGGTGTAATCATTTTTAGTGAAAATTTGTTTGTGTCAAAATAGGTATTTCTATGTATAGGATATCTAATAATTTGGTCCGCATTTGTCCGCTATGAATATTATGTCTTTGTGGTTTTCATGTAATTTTGTTGGATGTTAGAGAAGTTTAAATCCAAAGTTCCACATTTCTTTGGTTTTTGGAATAGAATTTATGGGTGACAAAAGTTTCGGTTTGCCAGTGACAATGTTTCTTGTTTAGTATGTATTCTTTGGTGAATTTTTACTTCTCCATGGATTGGTGTCTACTTTTGTGGATTTGTGGGAATGTTGACAGGTTTCAGATGTATCTAAATTCCAAGTGGCATGAAGTTTTGAGGTTCACGTATTTTCTTGTGGTTGAACAGTTGGTGAATTTTGATGTTAGGTAATTACTCATGTCAACCTAATATGTGTTGAGTATTGTGGAGTTTGAATAAGTATTGATCTATTATAAGGATGTTATTATAGGTCCACCCTGACCTATCTTATGTGTTACAAGTTTAAATTCAAGCTTGTGGTGTATGGGTTGAGTCGGCAAGCCATATTTTGTATGATACATCTAATTAGGTCGACCTAATTGATGTTTGAGGTTGAGATGGATATATATATGTGAGTTCATTTTTGGTGTTTTGAGAATGTATATGTGAAGATAGATATTTTTGATGGAAATTGTGTGAGTGTGAGATGAATGTAGAGCAGAGCAGAGCAGAGTGTTAGTGTAGATTAGTATTAAGTGTATAAAAATAGTATATTGAGCTACAATGGAACTATATTCATGCATATTGTAGATGAAATTGTAATAGTTCAAATATTGGTTGTGTTCCACCACTCTCTTCTATATTTTCTTCTTTCTTTGGGTAGTGAGTCTACCTATAGTTAACAATTTTATAATATCTTATAACCGGTTATAAGATATTGTGAGCTAATCCTCACAGTAGTTTTTCCCTTTTTGGGTTTTCCACGTAAAAATATGGTGTTCATGTGTTATGTGATTTTGATGGTTGATTTCATACTTTCCTTTCCCAATAAAAATTAAATATGTTGTGGAATGAATGTTTAAATGTTTAATTGGTTTCAGAGAATACAGATTCCTCGATATTTTGGGTGTTCAACAATATTGTCTACAATGCAAAAAAACTATAATTTGTTTTTGGGATCTATTCTAATATCATGGGGGATCAAAAAGAAAACCACTATTACTCACTCTTCCATAGAGGTTGAATATTGTGTCATAGGTGGAGTTGTCTATGAGCCAATCTGGTTATTTCATATTGGGTGTTCTTTAGATGCATCCTACAACTTTGTTTTCTGACAACAAAAATGCATTGAAGCTTGTTCAAAATCTTATTTTTCATGAGCACATGAAATAAATTGAGATTTAGTGTCACTACATCTATAAACATGTCTAGTAAAAAAATATTCAGCTCTAGTAATGTTCCATTGGACCAATGTGCTGAAATATTTACAATATCTATTGTAGGAGTGAAGTTTAAAACTTTTTGAACTTTCTTGATTGTTCTCTTGAGCACATGATGTAATAAGGGGGATTGTTGGAATCTTGTAATCATATGATATTGCATCATAAAACCATTATAACAATAATTAACTATTATTATATGTCAATAATACTTCACAAATAATATTAAAATTAATAATCCTCTGATGCTCTATCTGTTGCGAATGTGAGTTTAGGTGAGTCCCCTACTACTACTACTAGTCGAGAGCTGGGGGTTTCAACGATTGTTGTTTGTCCTATGTGTGATAGTTTGGGAGATGGTTTGATGGCTACTGTTGTGGAGAAAGTGGCTTTTGTGCCTAGTGTGGAGGTTGAGTCCTCTATTGTTTCTCCTGATTGGGCTTTAAGAGTTGTGAAGGATGTTTTTGATCCTTAGTCTTCTACCAATGTTAGCATGAAGAATTTCTCTTTTGTTGATGTTGAGGAGAGTGTGCTTGGAAATAAGTTTTCCCCTACCCATACCATGGACAAAGGGAAGTAACTTTCTATCCCTAATTCACTTATGGTTAAAACAATTGCCTAGTTTAGTAACTCATTGGTTAAGAGATTTTGTGGTAATCATCCCAACATTGATTTTGTTAGAAAGTGGGTGATTCAGATTTGGAAACTAAGAGTCCAAGTTGAGGTTGTCTCTATGCTGAATATTTTTGTCTTATTTTCCTTTTCCTCTCTTGAAGATTTCTCTAGGGTTCTAAATAAAGGTCCTTAGTTTATGGGATTAAATGGCCTTTGTCTAAAAAAATGGTCCCCAAGGTTTAACCCCTTGAGTGATCACTCCATTTTGTTCCTTGTTTGGGTCAAACTGCCAAGGCTTCCTTTGGTTTTTTGGGATGAAGAGGTTTTCATGCTTATTGCCAATACTTTTGGGCTGTAGTTTATTGTTGATAAGGTCACTAAATTCAAAATGTATCTATTTTTTGCTATATTTTGTGTTCTTGTGGAAAAAGACATGGTTCTCCCTTCTCAAATTTCTATATCTTCCAAATTGGGATGTTGGGTGCAATGTCAGACACTAGTTGCTCGAGCAACAAGAAACACTAGCCCGTTTGGAGGAAAAATGAACTTAAGCCTACTAGTGTTGAGGAGTGTTCCTCTCCCTTATAGGATACACAAAATTATAGTAATAGTGGGAAAGCTCCTATTGACCATTCGATGATGGGTTCAATGGTTCTTAGTTTGCATAAAGATTCTTTTAGTAATATTGAAAATATCTCTTGTTCCAAAAAAAAAAATTAGGGTAGTTGGATCCTTGTAATAGGAGTAAGTAAAAATTTTGGTAACATTTTGGTTTCAAACCACCCTGAATATGGTTTGGTGACTACATGGTTATATAATGCCCTAGTTTTTTGTATGTGGTTGTTTCTATTTGGTTCCTTGTTGCTCTATTGAGCTTAATGCCTATATTTATTATATTTTGTACAAGGTTTTGGGCCCTTTCAAAATCCCTGCTTACCTCATCACAAAAATTATTATTAATCATAATTGATTATTATAGTTAGTTGGTAATGTTTGACCTAGTTGGTTATTTGCTGACCATTTTGATGTATAACTTACTACCTCCTCTCAATAACACAATGGTCATCCCCTCTCAATTTTAATCAAAGAGTAAGTGATGTATTATTTGAGACAAAGGCAAGGACAAAGCATGCAATCCTACATTGACAAGTTTAGAAAGAAGGCAATCCAAAGGGGAAAAGGTATGATAATAAGAGAAATGCTCATGAAATATGATAGATAATTGTTTGGTAACTTGAGTAGGTAGGTTCTAATTGGCCAAGACCCGATATATAGACAAGGAATGTGCTCATGTGCTCTACCTTGAGCTAAATAAAAAATGGGGACTCTTTCCACACAATAAAAAGCATGGTGATGAACAACATGGTGGTACTCAATATGAAAATGCAAACATAAATACAAGCGTAATGTCACAAAATTGCACCTAGGGGCAATTCCACATTTTTGCATCTTGCCTAGCATTTATGACACCCTAGAAACATTAATGAAAAAAATCCCATGAGTCAGAATTTCATGATTCTAACTCCATGTGGACATATGGTGAAACGACATAAGCCTAACAAGGAGTTTCCCGAAAATCTAGGCTTGTGATGCCTATGTCGCACGTAGATGTTTGTGCAACATGCTAGCATCCTAGCGGTTTTCCAAGTTTGAAACAATGAATCTAGAAACCTGGCCCTTGCAACACATTTCCTAGTAGTTAGGTCTTGGATGTAATGGCTTTTGGGCCGCCCTTGCATGCATGAAAATCCCTTTTTGGCCCTCATTTTAAGGTTGGAAATCATCAGTTGAAGAGCTAATACTACTTTTCTCTAGTCTTGGGTAACCTTCATCCTTGATAGCAATACTTCTACTAGTGAATCCATGCCAGACTGAGGTCCCTCCAGCAGCTACAGCTCTCAAGCAAGCACTCAGCGGTGTGCTTGTGTGCTCCGGAGATGGTCATGAGACGTAGGTAACACACTCTCTCTCTCTCAATATTTCCTACTAGTTCATTTACTACTTTCTAGTGTGGACCCTACTCCGAAGCGAGTTTTTCTTTCACCACACACTTTGTTTACTCTATTTACACTCTTTTCCAAATCTAGTTTTTTGTGGAGGTGTGAACACCAAAACGAGGGTATGACTGAGGTAGACCCCTATACAGCCCCAACCTTTTCCCCTTGATATTTTGTGTGCAGGTTATGAGGTGAATATTGGAGAAAATATTTCAATGCACGATCAAAGATAGTCTTCCTTCAAGCTCCTCTTGTGTTTTTTCCTTAGATTCTAACTTTTTGTTTGATTATTTGACTTAATACACCTTTGACTCAAATTTAGAGGTGAAACTTAGATCTACCCGCTTGATCTTCTCGGATCCTCTCAGCTTAGGACACCATCACGCCTTTTGGATGGTATCACAATGCATTGGCGTCCTAAAACTGTATTGATGTCCTTTGGACGAAAACCCTCTCACCTAAGGTAGAAATCTTGGAATTTTTCTCTCTTGTGGCTTGAGATAACTTCCATATTTTTCTTCATAGTTTTATTGATTTATTCAAGTTGAGGTGTAGAAGGGAAACTCGTTCCCTAGTGATCTCTTGAGAATAAAGAGACCTATGTGCATCGAAAATCTCTTATATCAAATTTTGGTGAACCTGACGTGAATGCGTCGGATCCATTTTTCAAAAAAGATTTTGATATCTTGGAAGATGCTCTGGATGATTTCCTAGAACCACTCTCCCCTATCCTTATATCTTTTGAACAGAGTCTCTCCTTGCCAGCTGAGGAGTTGGTAAATGTGGTCGTAGTTTATATGGCTCCTCCAAGCCCTAAGAAACTCGTCATTTACATGACCCCAGTTGAACCATCGTCTAGGGAGGAATATTTTGTATATGGTATTTCATGTCATAGTGATTCATCAAACTTATATTCAAGGTTCTTGAAAGATACTAACTCTACTTCCTATTATGATGTTGCGCATACATATAATACAAGGAGAAATAAATAAAAATTTAGAACAACAAGCTTTCATTCTTACATCATAACCAAATCAAGTTCCTACTTCTTTACCACCTTCTCAACCTAGCCTTCCTTCAGCCCCTAAGCCCATGATCAAAGCATTGAGTGATTATGATCTTGTCAAGCAAATTTGTGTTACTCTGACCAAGATCTCACTTTGGGACTTGCTTTAAACCACTCTGGTTTATCAAGAGATGTTGTAGGAAGCCTTACAAAATATTCTCTTACCTGCCTCCACTAGGCCTACGGATGTTAATGCGTTGCTGGCACATATTCGAGCGGATTCGCCAAATATTACGTTTCACCCGCAATAACTCCTACCTCCAGATGTGCAAAAGCAAGTGAACCCTTGATTATTATAATTAACGTTAATAACATTGGTATTAGGTGTACTCTCGTTGACACTGGTTGAGCTCTTAATGTTTGCAGTTTGGACCTATTACCTAAAATTAAAGTTGATTCATCTTCTTTAGCAGCTTCTTCTTTGTATATTCACAGGTTCAATAACGTTGGCCACCAAGCTTTAGATACAGTAATACTACCTTTGTAGCTAGGCCCCATTACTTTTCCCATGCTAGTTTAGGTGATGCCTAGCTCATTACCATAAAATCTTCTCCTGTGGAGACCTTGGATTCACACAATGGGCGTAGTGACTTCTACTTTACATCGTTCTTTGAATTTTGTTGCTAGAAAATAGGTGGTTATGGTTAAAGCAGATCCAGAGGTTGTGTACCTTTGTTTTTGGTCATTGTTGGTCGTGCCTTATCTGCATCCACTCTCAAGAATTTAATCCCTTCCTTAACCACTAATTCTATGAAATGTTCTTCATCGATACCCTTTGTGGAAGTTGTTCCCTGAGTGAGTATTGACAAAGATAAACCACCTAAAGTGGAAGATATTGAGTTTCCCCTGTCTTCCCTTTCATCTTCTCAGTTGACTGCTTTCTTGGGTGATGACTGGGGTTCCTTGAATTTCTTCGAGTTCTTCATAGTGGATTACAAGTCAGACCCTTCTAGTAAAGAATTTTAAGGTTTTGCTAATGAAAAGGTGAGTCATGATCCTGTTAAAGAAGAGAAGCATGATCCTATTTAGGAAACTACTCTTCCCCCTACTCAAGAGAGTTTCCCTACCCCCAAAAATGAATTTAATGTTTGTGAACCAAGTAAAGAAGGTGTGAGTGCTCCTATGGAAACTTTCAACATCCATTGGTGGAATGAAGCACTCTACATTGAGTCACCGCCTCCATAAGTTCTACAAACTCGTTACAGGTTTGGATATGAACTCGCTTCTCAATATGGTTATAGGCATAAAGGTCTAGGGCGTATCAAGCAAGCAATCTAATTCCCTATCTAGTTTAAGCAATGATAACACTATCTGGGTTTGGGATTCTCTGTTGAATAGTCTAAACAAAAACCTTGGTGGAGTGTTAATATGATTTCAGTTGAGCCATTGAGTTTGGTCCATCCTGAGTTGATAGAAGAAAGGAGACAAGCCAAGAAAGTTCCTTTGGATTTTTTCTCTTTGAATGAAGCGCTAGGATAATTTATAGGTTCTTATTCTCCATTGCCTCCTTATCACCACAATAAACGATTCGTGTATCGCTTACATAAACAATCATACTTTAGAGAATCTATTTTGAGTATCGATGAGGAAGACCCTCTATCCAATGTCGGCGATGATGTTTTGATATCCCATCTCGAGGATCACAGTCCTCTCCTTAAAGGAGATATTGTTGAAGTTCCTATGGATCCTAAATCTTCAGAAAAAGTAATCAAGATTGGGAGTTGTCTCTCTTCCGAAGAAGCAGATGAAAAATATGATCTCTTGGGTACTCACCCTGATATCTTCACTTGGACCTATAAGGATATGCCCAATATTTATGAGTCTGTAGTGGTCCACAATATCATCCTATCTCCTGATGCCAAGCTGATTAAGCAAAAAATTCAAAAGATAAATCCCAAGGTAGCTTTGATGGTCAAGATTGAGATAGAAAAGCTATTGAAAGCAGGCTTTATCTGTTCGATTGACTACTCTCCTTGGATTTCTAATATTATCATCGTTAGCAAGCCTAATGGCCATATTCACATATGCATTGACTTTTGAGACCTTAATAAGGCTTCTCTTAAAGATTATTTTTTGCTACCTAATATAGACATGATTGTAGACTCGACTGCAGGCCATGCATTGTTATCCTTTATGGATGGCTTCTCGAGTTATAATCAAATTTGTATTAACCCAGATGATCAATACAAGATAGCCTTCAATACCCCTTGGGGTAATTTTTGATATTTGGTCATGCCCTTTGGTTTAAAGAATGTGGGAGTGACTTACCAACGAGCGATAACTTTGGTATTTCATGATTTCATTCATAAGATTTTAGAGGATTATGTTGATGACATCTTGGCAAATTCAATAAATCGTCAAGACCATGTGAAGAACCTTCAATTTATCTTCGAAAGGCTTCGACTCTACAAGATGAGACTCAATCCCCATAAGTGTGTCTTTGGCGTGGATGTCGGCAAGCTTCTGGGGTTTATAGTCTCTTATCATGGAATTGAGGTTGACACAAATAAAATCGATGCTATTATTAGCATGCCTCCACCAAGGACTATTACTGAGTTGAAAATTCTACAAGGTAAGATTCAGGCGATTCATACATTCATATCTCAGTTGGTTGATCGTGCCCTCCCTTTCACTCGCTTATTGAAAAAGGATGTTCACTTCATATGGGATGAAGAGTGTTAGAAAGCCTTTGAATCAATCAAAGCTTATTTGGCCAATCCTCCCATATTGATTTCATCTATGCAAGATAGGCCTTTAATACTTTACCTTGTTGTGTCACCATATGCTTTGGAAACTTTGCTAGCTCAGTATGATGACACAAGAAGAGAGAGAGAGCGGTCTACTACATTATTCATGCCCTTGTCAATTATAAAACTCGTTATTCATCCATGGAGAAGCAATGTCTCGCTCTTGTATTCCCTACGCAGAAGCTGAGGCACTACCTCCTCCATGTCAAAACACATGTCATAATAAAAACAAATCCTTTGAAACATTTTTTCTCTAGCGCTGACCTTGTTGCGACATTAGCGAAGTGGATTATGTTGTTTTATGAGTTCAATATAAAATTTATTACTCATAAATCAATAAAGGGTCAAGTGGTTGTCGATCAATTAGAAAATGCTCCCTCATCTCGCTCCTTCCCTAGGTTGGATCTGTTTCCTGATGAGGATATATTCACAATTAACTATGACCTTGAATGGAAAATGTACTTCGATGGATCAAGGTATCAGACTAGTTCTAGGGCGGGTGTGGTCTTGATATCCCCTGAAGGAAAATCAGTCCAATTATCCTTTCGATTAATTTTTCCTTGTACCAATAATATCGTTGAGTACAAAGCCCTCATTTCTAGCTTGTGTTTCATGATTGCACTAAATATTAAACATCTTTGTATACTAGGCGATTCTGAGCTTATTGTGAATCAAATTATGAGAACTTATCAAACTAAACAAATTAGGTTGTCCTGATACCAAGTCCTCGCTTTATCTTTGCTCAATGAGTTTTCCTCTTTCATAATAGACAGCATCCCTAGGAGAGAAAATAGATATGTTGATGCCATGGTGAGAGCTACTTCCTTGGTACCTTCAAAAGAGGATATGAAAGAATACCACTTCATGGTTCAAGTTATGTGAACCTCGACGGTTTCCAATCAACCCAAACCTGAGTCTCTTGTATGTTTTCATGCAGATTCAGGAGAGTGGTTCTCTAGTATCTATAGCTACTTAAAGACTGGAAACTTTCTCGATGATGCGACAAAAATGATCGCACTCTTATACGAAATATTTCAGCGTGTTATGCATTTTATCCTACATTCTTTATCGAAAGAATTATAACGACTTGTTGCTAAGGTGTCTCACTAAAGCAGAAATACCCCTTGCCCTTAAAGAAGCCCACTCAGGCTCTAGGGGTGGACATTTCAATGGTAAATCCCTGGCGAGAAAAATAATACATATGGGGTACTATTGGCAAATGATGGAACAATATTCCTTCGAATTTGTCAATAAATGCCTGCAATGTCAAAAACACAACAGTTTTATCCATGCTCCTACTCAGGAGTTACAAAATCAAACTTCTCCTTGGAAATTTACAAAATGGGGGTTGGATATCATCAGAAAAATATCACCTCCTTCCTCTAAGGGACACACCTTTATCATTACCGCTATGGATTATTTCACAAAATGGGTTGAATTCATTTCACTCTGATCCATGAATGTTGAAACTATATATAGCTTTCTCATGAAAAATATCATTTCTCATTTTGGGCTACCTGCAACACTTGTTTCTAATAATGGTACACCATTCGAGAACAAGGAAGTAAAGAAATTCTTGGAGAAATTTCATATTCAACAAAGGTTTCCACACCATATTATCCATAATCCAATGGTCAAGTAGAAACCTCTAATAAAACTCTCAAACTCATTCTTCATAAAATAATTAATAAGCATGGTAAGGATTGGCATATTCAATTAACATACACTTTGTGGGCTTATCACACGAGTGTTCATATAGCAATGATAATGATGCCTTATAACCTCATGTATGGCACTAAATCTTTCATGCCTTTGGAGTTGGAAACTCCATCTTTACGAGTTTCCCTTAGAGGGTTAATTGATGATGAAACCTACCAAATTAACCGTTTGCATCAACTAGTGATGCTCGATGAATGCCGTTTACAGGCCCTCAATCATCTTAAAGCTTATCAGTAGTCATTATCAAGATAATATAATCAAAGTGTGCTTCCTAGAACCTTTAAGGTAGGAGACTTGGTTCTATGTGAAAACCAACATAATGTAAATGTGTCACTTGATCAGAAAGGGAAATTTAGTCCTAACTGGTTAGGTCCTTACATTGTAATCTTTGTGTATGGTTCAGGTGCCTATGGATTATTGTTTATGGATGGAACACCTTTAAAAAAACCTATTAATGTGATGCATCTTCATCAATACTATGTGTAGCATTTTAATGTGTCACATGTGTGCCATTCTCCCTAAAGGCAGTAATACTACATGTGCTGGCATTTCTCATTCTCACATGACAAAAAAAATTTGTATTCATGATGTGACCATATGTGTGTGTGTGAAATAAAAAATACATACATGTGTCCGTCTATGTTATGTATCCATGCATCACATTACATATTTTAAAACAATCAGATCATCATTGTATTTAATGAACATGCAACCAAGTGTGTTTATTAAATCATGTTAGCATCTAATATAAAAATACATCCATATAAGCATATAACATCCATAGCATGAACATACATGAAAATGGGAAACATACATATAAACAAAGCCATGATAATGAGACCAATATATATGTATATATATATATATATCCATGTATGAATCAAATATCATGTACATGTATCAGGCCACTACTATAAAAAATGAACGGTTTCTGAATATATGTCTATACAAAAGATCTACAAATATATGTGTATATGTATCTCGCTGCAAAAAATGATGTACCAAATGATGGGCTCTTATCCCTGTGGTGCATGGCTCCCTGAGCCCTCTGGATCTAGCAGTCACTTTGGTACTCTCGAGGGAGGCTACAAATGATCATCGAATGAGATCGATGTGAGCATGATATTGGAATAGCTTCCCACATCCCTCTAAGCTCCCCCTATAGTGAACATATGTCCATCTTCGCCTGAATCAGCTTCTGCTGCAGTCGTTGGACATCTGGCAGGATCATAGTTGTAGGTTACACATTGAGGTCATTGATGTGGCTCTGAAGGGCATCACATGCCTACTCGGTGGCCTCATCCCTCATCACTGTCATGTCTCACTCAATGAGCACCATCCATAGCTCCCTCGACAACTAGTCACATTGTCCCCAAAGAGTCGTCAACTTCGTAAACAGTTGTACAATCTTCGCACCCTGCTCCTCATAGGTGGTCCTCAAGCGTGCTACCAGCTCAAAAGTGGGGGCATGTCTCCTTATTGATACCAGCCAATAGTGGATAGACATGATAGGGGCCACCTCTGAAATACACTAATCCATAAGCCTAATCCATCCCTATGTGTCCTCTACAACCATAGAGAGAAACATAAATCAGTATCACATGGCATATGTGCATATATCATAAATTGAAAAAAATCAAGAACATGGAAATATAAACAATGTATTATGTATACCTCAATCCCTTGGCTGCCATGTGGGATCAGGGTGAGGATCAGTGTTGGGTCTTATGTCACTGGCATCGGTGGCCAACCTCGGTGACGCTAGAGCTACTACTACTGGGGCAGTGGGAATAGGTGGTGCTGATGAGATGGGGGTAGCCACAGGGGGATCTGATCTCCTTCATTGCCTCGGCCTCACATGCGCCTCCTCCTCCTCCTCATGTGCCTACTCCTCCTCTACATCACCCTGTTGGCACCCTCTCCTCCAATCCTACAAATGTTGGTGAGGCAAGTCCTCTTGTGGACAAGGGTCCCCTCTCAGGGTGCCCTCGTCGAACACTGGAGCCAGATGGTACCTCTTCCACCAGCGTGAAAAATTTGCAGCCACCCCGACATTGTCTGTCGCCATGGTTGGAAAATCATAGTCGGGCTCATCATCTAAGGGAACAATTTTTGTGATGGTGGCATGAGGGTGATCTCCTACCCTCGCTACACTTTGATGTTCCCTAGTGTAGGTAGGTAGATCTGGTGGAATAGTCTGGATACAGCCATGTTGTCGCATAACCTGACTCTAGTAGTAAGGTACTATAACAAAATCATGGTGACCTATCAAAAATCGATCCCATTGCAGGTTCCTCAAGTACATGTTGTCATCAACCCACTAGAAATATTGGTAGGTTCTCCATCTAGCCTCATCTACAACTATAGTGTCAAATTATAACCGCCAACACTATAGATCTTTGAATCTCCACTGGCCTGTCATGTCATACCAGTGCGCCATAGGGATATGATACAGGGTAAAAGCACAAACCTATGTCACACTTTCGGCCTAATAAATAGTTCTGAACGAACTAATTTCGACCGAAAATGTTCCAACCAAGTATGTTTCGGTCGAAACCATGTGGCATATACGTGGCACACATGGTTTCAGCCGAAACAAAAAAAATAAATTTCTCCTTGCCAACTTTACAATTGGCTTTCAATTTGGCTTATTATATGTGAAGGGGTTTCTATCGGAAGGGTTTCAGCCGAAACTGTCTACTTGGCATCCTAGTTGGCAGCCAACTTAGCATTTTTCAAAATTTTCTAAAACTTTCAACTTTAACTAAATATTTCTCCTATCAGAATGATTTTTTTGCAAAAAATAAAAATACCCTTTTGTAGAGCTCGGAGTGAGGAATCCAAATATATAATTTTTTAAATATTTTGATTAGTTTCAAAATATGTTATTTTAAAATAATGCAAATAGGTTGTTAAAATTAAAAAAGAGGTTAATTAGAAATTGAAAAACAATTAGTAAAACATATTAAAATTCTTTAAAACTTATATCATCCAGTAGAAGATAGAGTCTTCTTCAAAAGGGTATAATGTTTTTTTTGAAAATGATTTAAAAAATTGAATCTAGTTGATGGCCCATGAAAACTGTCAAATTCTGACATGTTTGACTTTAAAACGTTATTATGAGAAAAATATACATCAAAATTTTTTTTTTTTTTCATGCAATAGATATTAGAAGTTACCTATTTGGAGAAAAACAAATTAGGGAGAAATGAAGTTTTTTTGAATTTTTTTCTTGGTGGCCTGTGAAGTCACTCTTTTCTGAAATTTTCAGCATTCCAAAATTTTTCCTTAAATTGAAGAAAACATAATGAAAACATTTTTTTTTAATTTTAAAAAATTATAGAAATAAACTTCATCAAAATTTCTACATTTCATTAGTTTACACCATTTATAAATTCAAAACATAAAGACCACTTTTATGTGGTCGAAGTTCAGAATTTTTTTTGTTGTTGGTCGATTCATTTATAAAGTGTGACAAAGGTTTGTGCTTTTACTGTACAGTCATCGTTGGGTAAAATTGACTGATCGGGTGTACATGATGTGAGAAAAATCTCACACCTACAAAATTGTGCACGCTATAAGACTGCGGTACTCGTAATGTGCATACCGCCCTAACTCCTGGTAGAGGTGCACTAGCATGTTGCACCCCCAAGAAAAAATAGTATGATGCTCTACCATCGATCTAACAGTATGGACGAGGCCCCTGTGTAGGTGTGAGCCTCGCTCGTCTATGGTAATCTAGAAAGCAACAGTGACAACCATGACTCAACATAGCAACGACGTCGTGGTCCTCGCCTGGTCATACCAATGCATGTAGATGTGGCTCATGTATTCACTGCCATTTGTCCTCCCTGTGCAGTAGAGGACGCCCTCATATGTTCTCGTGTAGATCAAGTGTCATCTAGGGCCACCCATCATCTACAAATGGGTAGCTCGAGGATCCGATAGAAGTCCTCGAGTGTGATAGTCATCTCCCCATAGGGTAGCTATAAAGATGGCGTTGTGGCATCCCACCACTCTATCAGGGTTGTGAGCATCCTCTCATGTTACCTCATCTATGGCATGGTAAACACTTGCTAGAGACCAACCCAATCCATATGTGTGATCTCATCCTCTGAGAGGTGGTCCCTTTTCTCATAGACAAGTCGGAATGCTCGCCCTCCTAGATGCTCCTAGATCTCTAGGTACTCCTACAAAAAGTAAAAAATTCTAAGTCAAAAACATCCAAATTCATCATTAAAACAAGAAAGAATTGCCTCAAGACATATGCACACCGCGTAGACGTCTGCACGTCCCGAACCGCCATGGTTGCCTCGAGGAAGCCAACACGTCCTTAAGACGACAACACTGATTCAAGACCTTAGCGTGTATCGTAGATGACAACGTGTTTATTGGACACGGGTGCAAAAATGAGACGCTTGTGCACCTCGCCAAGTGAAAACATGCTAAAAATGAACTAAATTACACAAAAAATGAGGTTTAGAGGCCTACCTAGTCCACCTCGCGAATCTCGACGATGTCCTCACATAGCTACTCCAATCTCAATGCCTCGTACTCTCTCCTGCTTGGAATTTTTCTAAATTTTCTCTCACAAAAGTCAACAATTTTCTCGCAATGAATAGTGAAAATGACTCTTCTAGGGGCCCACCTAGGTATATATAGGCCCCCCGAGGGCCCATTTTTCCTAGAGTTTCTGGCTCCCCGGTTTAAACTAAATTTACCCCACCATGGTGGGGGAAAACTCAGAAGGGGGCATATAGTCACCTCTTGATCATATTTTTCCTCCAAATCAATGACATTTTTCTTAATCATTCTTCTCTCTGTAGTAGCTTCTTCTGATTTTTCAAAGCTAACTCAAAATTTTAAGTTCTATAGATTAAAGTTTTGAACAATCCTTCGCAACCATTTTGTTGTTTTTTGAGCTCGAATGCTAGGGGCATCCTCAATAACAGTTAGCTTGACCTCAGTAACCTTTGCAGTCTCCTTTTCTTGGCATGCACTTTCATAAAATTTAGAACTCGGGTGAAATTTTTCTTCTCTACTTTAGTGAGGCTGATTTTTTCCAAAATCGAGTCCACTAAAGTAGGGGCAAAATGTAATGTCGTAGAATTGCACCTAGGGGCAATTCCACATTTTTGCATCTTTCCTAGCATTTATGACATGCTAAAAACATTAATGACAAAATCTCATGAGTTAGAATTTCATGATTCTGACTCCATGTGGACATATGGCGAAAAGATAGAAGCCTGACAAGGCGTTTCCCAAAAATCTAGGCTTTGGGCGCCTACACGACGCGTGGACATCCACACGGTGTGCTAGCATTCTAGTGCTTTTCGAAGTTTGAAATGAAAAATCTAGAAACCTAAACCTTATGACATGTGTCCTAGCAATTAGGTCTCAAATGTAACAACTCTATGCCTCCCTTACATGCATGAAAACCCCTTTTTGGCCCTCATTTTGGGGTTGGAAGTGATCAGTTGAAGCACTACTACTACTTTTCTTTACTCTTGGGTAGCCTTCATCCTTGATAACATCACTTCTATTGGTGAAGCCATGTTGGACTGAGGTCCCTCTAGTAGCTACAACTCTCAAGCAAGCACTAAGTGGTGCACCTGTGTGCTTCGGAGAGGGTCTTGACCCATAGGTAGCACTCTCTCTCTCTCTCACTCTTTCCTACTAGTTCATTTACTACTTTTTTGTGTGGGCCCTACTCTGAAGCGGTTTTTTTCTTTCACCACACACTTTTTTCACTTCATTTACACTATTTTCCAAACCTGGTTGTCTGTGGAGGTGGGAACACCAAAACGGGGGTCTGATTGAGGCAGACCCCTATATAGCCCCAACCTTTTTCCCTTGATCTTCTTTGTGTAGGTTATGAGGTGAAGCTTGGAGAAAAGATTCAAACGCACGATAAAAGGTAGTCTTCCTTCAAGCTCCTCTTGTGTTTTTTCCTTAGATTCTAACTTTTTGTTTGATTATTTGACTTAATACACCTTCAACCCAAGTTTAGAGGTGAAACTTAGATCTGCTCACTTGAGCTCCTGAGCTCCTCTCAGCTTACGGTGCCAGTGCACCTTTTAGATGATAGTGCATCGCGTTGGCATCCTAAAACTACATTGATGTCCTTTGGCAGAGAGCTCTCTCACCAAAGGTATAAATCTTGGAGTTTTTCTCTTTCAGGGTCTAAGATAACTTCCTTGTGTTTCTTCATAGTTTTATCGATTTACTCAAGTTGAGTTGTATAAGGGCAGTTTGTTCCTTGGTGATCTCTTGAGAATAAAGAGACATGTGTGCAACGAATCCCTCTTATATCACAAGAAGAAAAAATATACTACTCCCATTGCTGACTCAAAGGATAGAAGTAAAGATGGTCTTTACTACTCACATTGTTAACAAAAATGGCCATTTAGATGAAATGTGTTGAAAGCTACATCTCAAGTGGTCCCTTCTAATGAGAAGGGAAAGAAAGAATGGAATTTACATGGAAAAGGGCATACAAATTCATGGATGTTCCTTTAGTGATGGACACATATCTTGTGCCCTAGTTAAGAAAATGGTTTCAAAGAATAGTGGAAACTCTCATGAAGGGAAACTTCATAATTGTTTGATGCAAAGGTCAAAGTGAAGGTAGGAGGTTTAATATTCTCTTTGACTCATGCTCCTAAGAAAATCTTATTTCTTTACGCTAGTTAGTGAATTAGGCTTCAAGGTTGAAAATCACCCACATTTGTATTTGTTGTGGTGGAATTTTTACACAAATCATTTCAAACAAAAGAATGAATAGAAGTAGTTCATCTTTCATAAGCATGATGTTGGTCATGTGTCTCTTTAATAATTGAACTATGCTAATTTAGTAAATTGTTACCACCTTGTAGACCTAGTTGGCCAACTATCATTCTTGGGCTATGAGAATTAGGTCATTATCCCTTGGCTATAGTGTCCCTTTTGTCCACATTGATAGGGACATTGTTAAAAATAAATTTTCAATTATAATAGACCACTTTAAAATAACCCCTAGAGAGAAAAATATGCAAAGAAGTATTCAAAATCCACAATGCAAAAAAATATACAAACATACCATCAAGATGATATAAGATGTACTATGGGAAAACCCTCAAAGGGAGAAATCAAACCTCTAAAAGAGTTCACACAATGTATTATTTCATGAAATAAAGATTCAATATTGTTATAGAGTCCCCGTATAAGGCTTCTAAAACATCAAGCTCCCTAATTGAATTTCATGTGGATAAAAAAATGAGAATCATGTAACCACACATCCCAATCCATACTTCTTCTCCTCACATATATGCTCAATCCAATCTTAGCGAACAAACCAAACGTTACAATAGTTAGCCTCAACAACCACTCAAATTCTTGCTTTTTATAAAAACAAGCTTATATTAAACCATCAAGTGGTGTTACATAAACCATATGCCTAATACTTTGAGCTTACAAAACCATGGCCCCCTCATCAAATTTCTTAGTACAAAATTTCTCAATATTAAATATTTTCCTAATGTGTTCCCACACTAAATATTTATCTCAATGTTACATACAACATGGCCCTTGCTTCGAGTTTTAGCCTATGTTGGGAATGGTGGCTCTGAGGCTAAACTGGCCAGAGAAAAGGTGGCTTGGTCCCCCCTTCAAATGGGATGGTATAAATTGAACTTCGACAATGCTTCCAAAGGCAACCCTAGGCCGTCTAGAGTGGGTTGCACAGTAAGGGATTGGCAGGGCAAGACTATCTTAGCCTCTACGAAACAATTACCTATGGGAACTAATAATGAAGCTGAATTTTTGGTCGTCATACATGGGATAACTCTTATCAGAGAGTTAGGGATAAAAAATTGGCTATTGAAGGTGATTCAACGATTGTTGGCAATGCCATCAAACGCGGTGATGCGCCCAATTGAAAATTGTGGTCATTGCTCAAAAAGGCATTAGAATTGTTGCAACATGTTGAGCTATTCACAATAAACCATGTATACAAGGAGGGAAATGGTGATGATGATGCTCTAGCAAACGAAGGAGTGACAGGTAAATAACAATGTTTCCCATGTGCCATTGGGATTGAATTGTCTATGCTTATCTAGTTTGGCTAGATTCAGCACATGGGCTTTTGTTTTGAATTGATGAATTGACAATGCCTCCTCAATAATCATTAATGGTTTGTCCTACCTTTGTTGGTGTCTATGTCATGGTTCAAATACACTGAAGGCCAAGTGTCACCAAAAACCACCACCTCGGATCTGGTCTAGTGCATTCTAGTATAAGGACTTCCTGCAAGGTTGTGATGGTGATGGTGTTGCTCTGACGTACCACGATCCAAGATTGCACCTATTTGGAACAAGATCTTCATGTATTGTTGTGTTCCTTGTCATCAATGATTTATCCTTCCCTTGATGCTTGATATTTGACACGTTCGGCTAGTTACACTCTGGATGATGGGGCTTGGGGTTTGCAACTCATGCGACTTCAATGCTTGGTTTATTTAAGCTCATTTTTTAGGTCAAAATGTCATTTCAATGTGAACAATGGAGACACTAGTACGGTTGCTAGGCTCAAAGAGGAAGACATATTTTTTGGGCCTCATTATAGACCATAGACTAAAGAAAATTTTCCTTGTCAAGGATATTCTCTCTCTTGAGGTTGTTTGAATAGTGATTGGTAGGGACTTTTTCATCTCCTCCAACAAATACCGCATGAACTTAGATGTCTCATCCAGGTTCTTATTCACTCTACTAGATATGGGGATTCCTAAGGTGTGGTACCTGTTATTGCTAAGGTTTATGTTCAAGTCATATGTCCACCTAGATGATCTAGACATTGTCACAGTGCCTAAGATTGGTGTTGGTATTCCTTGGTCTGATGACATCGAGTAGATGTTCTAGTTGGGTGTGGATGTGGAGCATCAACCATTCATTCTGCATTTGGATGCCCATGGCCTGGCTCGTCATAGATGTTGGGCTCTGGTGGGATACAATTTCCTGTGTCTTCACCTTGGGATATAAAATTCAATGGTGCACAATGGTTGAGGGACTTTACTATGGTCATGGTAGATGGAAAATTTTATGACAAGGTGGATTGATACTATGTTGTTCAATGGCCATCCTTTGCTTTTTGGTTTTGGGGGGCATGTGAATAATATTTTTTTGGAGCCAGGGATGTAACTCATGTCTTTCTATCTGATCCTTGTGAATTTTGGGACTGATACTATTTAAGTCTTTTTGAAAATTAATATAAATCATGCAACTACAGTTGAGTATTACAAATAAATAAAAAAGTGACCCCAAGAATGTATAACCCATGTGATAGTTGCATCCCTAGATTTACTGCGTGCACCACAAGTAAACATTAATTTAAACAGAGAATAATTATGTAAGGTGTACACCAAACTTTTTCCCAACAATTATCAGATGATTGGTGGTTGCTTCAATTATTGCATAAGTTGAGTGGTATTCACTATTAATGGACAAGTTATTCATGATTAAATAGATGGTAGT
This sequence comes from Sequoiadendron giganteum, assembly GCA_007115665.2. Taxonomy (NCBI): domain Eukaryota; kingdom Viridiplantae; phylum Streptophyta; class Pinopsida; order Cupressales; family Cupressaceae; genus Sequoiadendron; species Sequoiadendron giganteum. The sequence goes on from CM021106.1 coordinate 225,218,263, forward strand.
CTTCTCAAGATAGGGCAATTGAATGGGCGATTGTTGCCATTATATTCCACGATAACCATTGATCATTCTTGGAAAGGAAAATGGAGAGAGGCAAAATGGGTGTCAAAGGTAGAGTTAGTTGGAAAATAAACAAATTTCTAAATTGTTGAGACAAAAAGAAAGAGTGAACAAGGTTACCTATAAATTACAGAGAGCGGATTGAAGAATAGAGGTGATTGTAGGAATAGATTACAACCCCAATAAGACCATCAAATTTGTAATCTCAATGTACAAACACTCTCATATTGATGGTATGCTAAATTTGAAGAGCACATAGAAAATACTCAGAGGGGGGGATGAATCAATATTTTAACTTTTGAAACTTAAAACCATCAGAATCAAAAAATAAAAAAAATTAAGAGCACACATAAGACAAGAGGAACACAAATTTCACGTGGAAAACCCTTTTAGGTAAAAAACCACTACACAACTATGCTTATATTTACTTCAAAGGGAACCAACCCATATTACAAAAGTGAGCACCAACTCCCCTAAAGAACCAACTCACTGAAAACTTTCTATTTTTTTGATTAGGAATACAAACTTTACTTGAAAAAAAGGGTTCGGACTTGTTTTAACACTCTCCAGACTCAGAAACCCCTTTTCTCAAGCACTTAACTTTATCTACAACAACACTTCAATTATTTCCAAATTAACATACTTCATGCCATGCTGATGTTCAAAAATTTCACAATCAGACTACTCAGATTCGGCACAACTCCACCAAACCACACTACAAAATATATAAAGAAACTTCATGATTTCTGGCCCAAAGTAACTTAGAATATACATTCAATACACACCAATAATAAAATGGTGACATATGAAGACTGATAACATCTTTTTCAAAAAGATTCAAAAATAAATTATATATCCCATACAAAGGCCTACCAATATCCTTCCTCGATAGAGCAAAAGAAACTCTTCACATAGCACTTAACAAAATAGGTAGAAGCAATATATTTTAAAAGGAAATCCTTGGCCAAAGAAAGACTCCCATAGCTCACGACTTCACACAGAACCAACAAATCATGCATCTTGTAGATGGATGCAATAGCATTAATAAAAACACGTCTAACACACCAACATCTTCTATGTTCCTCGATTCAAAACAAAGTATACAGAAGCAACAACAAATGAGATAAAAATCCATACTTCCTTTTTCAACCCAACTCCATAATCAAGACATTATGAGCTTCAAAAAACCATGTGGTGCAGCTCGTACACTCACACACAATTGTTTCAACACTTTATTTTTAACACACACAAAAATTTGAAAGTTAATCGCCCAAATTTTTAAGGTAACGACAAATTTTCTGAAGCATACATGAATTGTATGAATATCCCATACTCACACAACACTACCATTTCCCACGACAAAAAATAGAGGATGATGATAATATTTATTTTTAAAACACCTTCCACAAAGGCCACCATGAAACTAGAATGCAAACAATATAAAAGAAGAAAATGGCTCAGTGTGCATCATTCATTTCCACCAATGCACCATTAATCACAACTTTCAAATAGAAGAAAAAAACTCAAAATACATTTGGTCATGTACTCCATGCAACCCAAACCCAAGGAGGAATAAGGAGCTGATAGCCAAAAAGAATTCATATGCCACCCCATAATATTTACTGTAGTATAATGTATCATGCATAAAACAAGGAGGAGTTTTTATTGGCACGTAAAATACATGATGAATCCATCACTCAATAAAATAAAAGTCAAAGGAAATGAAAGAACCATCGCAAACCATGAAAAAAAATTACCCTCACTTTTGACCCATGTAGTTTGAAATCGTTGATATGAATGAGCAAGACATTACAAGAAGACTCGATCCTTTGACAAGTCAAGGTTGACATGGCATAACCGCCACTTGGAAAATCAGCTGACAAGTCTGGATAAAACAAATAGTCCACCACAAGTTGATTGATTCATCTACATACATTTGCAATTGCAAGCTTAGTTTATGTGCAATGATACGAGAAAATAAGAATAGACTTATGGAATTCCAGCCTTTGACATCAATGATAAATATTCAACAATCTCCCCCTTTGTCATTGATGGCAACACATCCTGAACCAAATACTACTCCCCCTGACTCACTACTCCCCCTTTGATATCAATGGCAAAGTGAACAACCTACAAAAACTGAAATGAGGCTAATAAAATATGACAATGAAAGCTTCCCCTGAGTCAAAACAACAACTCAAAGATGGAGTGAAATCACTCTCAACTTCTCCCTCAAGTATTCAAATGTTTCCTTTGGTAGAGGCTTAGTAAACATATGCAATCTACTCTTTAGTAGAAACATATTCCAACTTAACTTGTTGATCACTAACCCATTCTCTCATAAAATGATACTTAATAGGAATATATTTAGTCCTAGAGTGCATATCTGGATTTTTAGAGATATTAATGGCGCTCGTGTTATCAAAAAAGATAGAGATAAGATGCTCATACTCAACCTTAATGTCCTTCAATGTTTGCTTCATCCATAGGACTTGTGTGCAGCAAGACACGGTTGCAATATAATCGACTTCAATTGTAGATAAAGAAATAGAAGTTTGATTTTTGCTCAACCAAGATATAAGACAACCTCTTAGAAATAACACACCTCTACTTGTGCTCTTTCGATCATCAACACATCCACCCCAATTTGCATCTATGTAAGCTATGAGTGTGAAATCATTGTCTTTAAGATACCATAACCCATAATCCATAGTACCCTTAAGATACTTGAAGATCCTCTTAACTACATGAACATGTGTATCCTTTGTAGTAGCCTAAAATCTAGCAACATAACCAACTACTTGCATAATGTCGGGTCTAGTAGCTACAACATATAACAAACTTCCTATCATAGACTTGTAGAAATTTTGGTTAGCATCTGGAGACTCATCATTTTTACTTGCATCATGTCACCATGGGAGTACTCACAGGATTGCAATCCTCAATTCTAAACTTTTTTAACACCTCTCTAATATAATTTGTTTGATAAATGAATATGCCTCTACTAGATTAATGAATTTGCAAACCAAGAAAGAATGACAACTCACCAAGCATGGACATTTCAAACTCCTACATATTTGTAGCAAAAACTTGGCACATCTTCTCACAATTTCTAAAAAAAATCATATCATCAACATAAACCACTACAATCAACATATGATTACCTTTTTTCACATATAGATTGTTGTTTGCTATCCCTTTGCTAAAGCCTTGTTGCTGCAAATAACTGTCCAATCTAGCATACCAAGACGTGGGCCATCCTTCTTTAACTAACATAGTTCTTATTTTTTGATATGATAAACCCATAGATAGTTGTTCTATGTATAATTCATCCAAATTACCATTTAGAAAAGAATATTTGACATCCATTTGCAAAAAATTGAAATCTTTGAAAGAAGCAAACGCTAAGAACATTCTAATAGTTTCTAAATGTGCAACAGGAGAAAAAGTTTCTTCAAATTCTATACCTTCAACCTATGCATAACCTTTGCATACAAGCCTTTCTTTGTTCCTAACCACTTGACCATCTTCATTCAACTTGTTTCTAAACACCCACTTTGTGCCAATCATGTTCTTGTCTTTGGGACTTGGGATAAGTTCCCAAGTTTCACTTTTTTGAATTTGATCAAGTTCTTCTTCTATGGCTTCTATCCAATGTTTATCTTCAGTTGCTTCTTCAAAACTCTTAGGCTAAATCTTGGACAAAAAAGAAACATCTTCATCTTCAATGTAGTTAACAATTTGTCTAGTGGTTCTTGGTCTATCTTCTTGTAAAATTTGGTCAACAAGATGATTTCTTTGAACAAACTTTGAAGTAGTCTTCAAAAATGTCTTTGATGAAGTCTTATTTTGATCATTTATAGGTATATTTTTTGAAGTCTTATTTTGATCATTTATAGGTGTACTTTTTGAATTCTTATTTTGATCATTTATAGGTGTATTTTCTAAAATCTTATTTTGATCATTTATAGGTGTATTTTTTGAAGTTATATTTGTTGTCCCATTTTGGTCATTTGAAGGTGTTTTTGAACAACACTCTCCTCTTCATCTTCTTTGTAACTACCTTCATCATCTTGCATCTTGTTTTGAAAGTTAGTATCTTCATGAACCTTCACATTAGCACTCTCAACAATTTTTCATAATCTCTTGTTAAAACATCTATAAGCTTTATTTTTAGAAGAGTATCCTAAGAAAATTCCTTCATCAACCCTAGGATCAAACTTCCCTTGATTATCTTCATCCCTTCTGATGTAACAAGGATTCCCAAAAATTCTAAAATATTTAAGTGAAGCAGACTTACGTTTCCATAATTCATATGGATTCTTGTTATGCTTTGCTCTAATCAGCCCAAGATTCTAAATGTAGATAGTAGTATGGACAACCTCTCTCCAAAAATAATCATTCACCTTTGACTCATTTAGCATGCTATGAGCCATTTCTTGGACTGATTTGTTCTTCCTTTCAAAATCACCTTTTTGTTGTGGTGTCCTCGTAGCTGAGTATCATCTTTTTATTCCATGTTTTTCACAAATATCTACAAACTCATTCGAACTGAACTCTCCTCCATTGTTTGAATGAAGACATTTTGATTTTCAAACACTTCTCATTTTCCACTAAGGCCTTGAATGCCTTAAACTTCTCAAGTGCTTCTGATTTTTCCTTCAAAAATGAAACTCACGTCATTCTTGAAAAATCATCAATTAATAACATAAAATACTTTTCACCTTCCATACTCTTAATTTTGGTTGGCCTACATAAATCAATGTGAATCAGCTCAAGAGGCTTTATGAAAGAATATTCTTTTGACTCAAAACTCCTCCTAGTTTGCTTTCCTAATTGGCATTCTTTACAAACAATGTTTGAAGTTTCTGTAAGATTTGGCAAGTCTAACTACTTTTGTCTTGTTGAGTTGAACAAGTCTATCAATTTTCAAGTGCCCCATCCTCATATTCCATAACCAACCTTCATCTTCCTAACTCAAGCAAGACTTTTCACTGTTTATGTCATTAAGGATGTAAAGATTCTTAGCCGCCCTACTAGTATCAACAATATGTTTACCATCCTTACTAATTTCAAAACAATCTAAATTGAAAACAAGAGTGTGCCCTTAGTCACACATTTGACTCACACTTAGTAGATTATGTTTCAGACCTTCTACATACAAAACATTTTCAACCTTGGCATTACCTTCATTCAAAACAAGAGTGCCTTTACCTAAAAAATTTGTTGATGCATTGTCACCAAATTTTACTATACCACCATTGGTTCTTTTGAGAGTGAGAAACTTGCTCTTGTTACCTATCATATACCTAGAATAGCCACTATCAATATACCATTTATCTCTCTCATTGTGTGCATGTATGGTTTTTTAGACAATCATAAACTCAACTATGTATTCTTTCTCCTTCTTCCAAACCTTAGTAACCTCTTTTTCTTTGTCCTCCTTTTCTACCTTCTTGTTTTGCTTAGAGAAATCTACCATACCACTTTTATAAAATTTTGCAATATGACCAAATTTATTGCACTTATAACATATAACATTGTAATCCATCAAGGGAGCAAAAGAGTTCCTACTCATAAGTCTGAAATCACTTCTTGCAAACACTCTACAGTTGGTTGCCTTGTGTCCAAAATGATTACATGAGAAACAATAACTATGAAAGAAAGAATTGTTAAACCTAATCATATGAGCTTTCCTTGAGAGAGAAGGTCTTCTGAAAGTGTTATTTCTCATTTCGGATGCTGAATATTTTTTGCTATCAAGGTTGGTCTTTTGTTGTTCTTCTTTTGTAGGGTTGGAACTTTGACCTTCTTCAAATCCAACTCCACCTTTATCAGCTAAATATTTATGTAAGCTAATGATCTTGTTCAATGATATAGAACTTTTCTAATTTATCTTCTCATGATTCAATTGTAGCAATGATTTGTCTAATTTTCTAAGTGAAGCAATTTCATCTTTTATTCTTCTAGCTTTTTCAATCTGAACTTTTAATTCAACAATCTTCTTTTCAACTTCTTCAAGATCTTGAGGTATCTGTTAGAATTGTGAAAAAACCACAAAACCATGAGCCACATAATTAGACAACAAACAAATACACCTTCCACACAAGAGATTTGCAAACCATATGTGCAATATTCCTCAACAAGAAAAAGCTATAGAAGTAAGAGACTATCAAAAAATATGAAAGCTCAAGTGATAATTACAATGAGGGTTGAGTGCTATATAGGAGCGAAACCCTAAAAGCATACAATCACTCCTAAATTTAGTTTAAGAGCATGAAAATAAATTAAACTAATAATCAATTAAAGATTAATTAATTATTAGCTAATGCATGATTACTCTAACACCCCCCCTTAAGATGAACTTAGGGAGTAGCTAAAAACCCTGAAAAAAGAATGTATCAAGGGTCTTGGAAAACAAGGCCTAATGAGGTACCTATGTACAAACAAAAGATCTCTCAAAACTATAGAAAAAGGAGAAAACCACAATGGGAGAAAACTCCTCTCCAAAAGAGAGAAAGGCGAATGAAGGACTGAAAATCCTCCAAATAAAGTGTGAAGGATTGAGAAGCCTCCAACCAAACAAAGTCCTCAAAAAGAGAAACATGTAGAACATCATAGAAGCACGAAGCTATAGACTGTCGTCAAATGAAGACTAATATGGTGCTAAAATGAAAAATCTCCTCTGAAAAAAATGATGATCAGAAGCAAGATAACAAGAATATGCATGAGTGCCCTCAATGACACTACTCGAATCAAATGGCAAACAAAAACCATCTGGAAATTGAAAATACAAATTTCAAGATCCAAGGAGACAATAATTTGCATGAATGCCCCCAACAACACTACTCGAATCAGATGGAAAAAAAAAAAAGGAAAACATTTGGTAGTCGAAGATACATGTGGTACATGAATCTACATGAGTGACCCCAACAACATTACTCAACATGCAAGTCAAAAATGCAAGTACCAATAGTCTGAATAAAATTGATCAGGAGAGAGACAATAATCTGCATGAGTGTCCCCAATGACACTACTCAAGTCAAATGGCAAACAAAGGCAAACATCTAGAACTTGAAAATACAAACGACACATGAAACTGTATGAGTGACCAAAAACTGACACTACTCAACATGCAAGATTCAAGTTGAAAATACAGGTACCAATAGTCTCTAATCAGATAAAAATGGACGGTCGCCTCCAAAACCATGAATGTAAGAATGTCCATATGGTAAATGATCTATCTCACCTCAAATGCATGTAACTAGCCATTGATGTATACTGCATCTAAAAGTACATAGGAACAAGAACTAGATACGTAGATCACTCCAACACAAAACCAAAGAAGCATTAGCACCAACAATAGAAACCGACTCATAATGTTGAAAAGGGAGAGCCATGATAGGAACATTGAAACTATGTGAAACCAAGAAGTGTGTGTAGGAGAAACAACCTGCAAATAAAAGGGTGTGCAAACTAAGGCACATACACATGAGGTAAAAATCACTTGGATTCACTACTATCGTGGAAGGAACACTAAATTGACAAAAGTGTGATGGAAAACCAAAGGCAAACATCAACCCCCCATGGAACTTTATATCATAGTGCAATTAAAAAAGGCACAATAAGATGTACAAAAATCCCTAAACAATATACACCAGAATGAAACTTTATCTCAATGCGTCTACAAAAGAGAATGTGCATGAAAAGGAAGTCTACAATATCCAAATAGGACAAAACATTGGAAATACATGAGAACAGCCAAAAACAAGTCATCCCATGCAAACAAAAAAAAATTAGAAGCTAAGACATCCAAGTAATTCACCAAAGTGCAAAAACACAAAAACCTAAATAAAATGTACTTGAAAATCAACCTGGAAAAAGTGCATGGATGGAACTAAAGAGCTTAGAAAGATGGTTTCAACACCATTGGAATTGTGAAAAACAGAGAGATTGGTCAAAAGTTACGAGCTTGGGACTAAAAATAGTACCTTTGACTTCAACAGGTTGTAAAATGCACCACCAGTAAAATTAAGTGATGAAACCCACACCACTAAAAATTTGGTAGAACTAGCTTTCCAGCGATATCTCATTTTTGAAAAATAAAGTTCGTATGCAAAAAGTTATGGTCAAAAGAAAAAAAAACTACTCCATCAAGCCAGAGAAGGGGACTTGGGGGGCCTTTGCTAGGTCTGTACGATTAATGTTGTGTTGAAATTAGCATCTGTATGGATGACATCATGTTGAAGTCAACAAGAATATTTTCTTGGGTGTCGGCAAAAACAATCGGCCTCTTTGCAAAAAAAATCAATCACTGAAAAAAGACATCACAACCAAAAAAATCAATCACTAGAAAGAGATATGCCCAAAATAGGTCAAGCCAACGAGTGTGAAAAAACTCGTCGGGTCCCACATGGTATGGGGCCCACAAGGTCCATGTACCCTATGGGTACCAATAAATCCATTGCCCCTTCCATTTTAAATTCACCACTTTTTCAAAAAAACCCGACATGTTATTTTATTTTATTTTATTTGTTTTCTTTTTAAAATTTTCACATTTTTATAAAATACCCCAAAAAAAAAAAGCATGCCCTATTTTTTTTTTAATTATTTTCATGCATTAGGGGTCCTACGGCCCCTAAGGCAAAAACATTTGCCTCAAAAGCTCCTGACAGTCAAATTGGATAAATTTATAGTCAAAATTCGTGGAATCAGCCTCCTGAATCCAACATCAAGGTTCTTTTCACGCCAAAATGCATTGAAAACACAGCTACCCTCTAAATCTAGAAAAAAAAAGGAATCGCTTCAAACCCTCATAGACCTGACCTCAGGAATCGAAATCGGGCCAAAAAAAAGCCAAAACTGACTTTCTCAATAGTTCTAAATCCAATGGTGAGGTCCTTTTTGCACAAAAAATGCCCAACACCAAACTTTGCAAAAAAAACAAAGGGGGATAAGATTTGAAGTTTGTAACCCTTGTTGAAGAAAAAAAACTCATAAATCAAGAAGGGGTTCAATCAATCCATGTTTTGATACCATGTTAGAATTGTGAAAACCCACAAAATCACGAGCCACAAGATGAGACAACAAATATAAACCTTCCACACAAGAGATCTACAAACAATATGTGCAATATTCCTCAACAAAAAAAAGTTACAAAAGCAAGAGCCTATCAAAAAGATATGAAAGCTCAAGTGATAATTACAATGAGGGTTGAGTGCTATTTAGGAGAAAAACCTTGAAAGCACTCCTAAGTTTAGCTTAAATGCATGAGAATAAATTAGACTAATTATAAATTAAAGATTAATTAATTATTAGCTAATGCATGATTACTCTAACAATACCTTGGCCTTTGATTCATTTTCCACTTGTAGCTGCAACTTCAAGCTATGAGTTTTCTTCCTTAGTCTTTTGATTTCACTTAGGGCACTTACAAGTTCTTCTTCAAGGTCCACTTCTCCTTCTTCATCAAAATGATCTTCATGTTCTTCATTTTCAGTGTGGCCTTTTTCTTCAACAAAGAATAAGATTTCTTCATCAAAAAACTCTTCATCATTATCATCGAATGAACAACTTTCATCCTTTGAATAGAGGCTCTTTTTGAATTTTTTGAAACTTCTTTTCTTTTCCCTTATACTTCTTGTTGAACTTGGGCTTCCTTTCATTTTTTTTGTCCTGACACTTTGCATTACGACATTTGGCTGCAAAATGTCCTACCTTACCACAGTTGAAGCATTTGAAAGGCAACTTGCTTTTGTATTTACTTGAACCGTTCTTCAACTTCCTCATTAAATGTGCCTCTTCAGTGTCTGAATCTTTATCTGAACTATCACTAGATGCAAGATCCTTGTCTTTTCCCTTTTTTAAAACTTTGAAAGCTACCTCCTTTTTGGATGAAAAATTAGGAGTTGTCCTCATCTCATACGTTGTGAGAATACCATGTAGCTCATCTACTGTCAACTTGTCAAGATCCTTCATCTCCTCAAAAACTGAAACCTTTGCATCAAAACACAAAGGAATAGATCTTAAAATGTTTTGAACAACTATAGACTCCTCAACCTTCTCTCCTAGGCCTTTGATTGTGTTGACAATTTCATCTACACTAAGTAGATATGCAACAACATTCTCATCTTCTTGCATCTTAAGATCCTCAAATTGTCTCCTATGTGTTTGAAGCTTTGCCTTCTTAACTTTATCATCTCCTTCATAAGTTTTTTGAAGTTTGTCCCAAATTTCATGAGTTGTATCACAATGCATAACCTTCACAAATTCAGATTCTGTCAAACCATAGAGAATGGCATTCATCACTTTAGCATTATTTTCAAAAGATTTCTTTCCATCTACATCCATTGGAGGAGTTGCTGGAATTGTATATCATTTTACCATAATTTTCCATATATCAAATCCAAGAGACATCAAATAAGTGTCAATTCGAATACTCCAAAAAGCATAGTTAGAACCATCAAATAAGGGAGCTTTGTTTGTAGCAAGACCTTCAAGAGAACCCTTGTGTGTTATTAGGATCTACCTCCAAGAAATTAAGCTTTCAATTTGAAGGAACCCCACTCTAATACCAATTGAAGAGCACATACAAAATACTGAAGGGGGGCGGTGAATCAGTATTTTAGCTTTCGAAACTTAAAACCATCAAAATCAGAAAATTAAAAAACAATAAGAGCAAGCATAAGACAAGATGAACACAAATTTCACATGGGAAACCCTCTTCAGGTAAAAAACCATGGCAGAACTATGCTTATATTCACTTCAAAGGGCACCAACTTAGATCACAAAAGTGAGCACCAACTCCCCTAAAGCACCAACTCTAGTGTGAGCACCAACTCACTAAAAACTTTTTGATTTCTTGATTACGAACACAACCTTTACTTGAATAAAAAGGTTCATACTTGTTTTAATGTTGTCCAAACTTAGAAAACCCTTTGCTCAAGCTTTTAACTTTATCTGCAACAAAACTTCAATTATTTCCAAATTAACACACTTCATAGCATGCTAATGTTCAGAAATTTCACAATCAAACTACTCAGATTCAGCACAACTCCACCAAACCACACAAGAAAACATACAAAGAAACTTCATGATTTCTGGCCTGAAGTAACTTAGAATAGCACCCTTACATTCTATGGACACCAGTAATAAAATGGTGAATTTTGAAGACTGGTAACATCTTTTTCAAAAAGATTCAAAAATAATTTATATCTCCCATACGAAGGCTTGCCAATACCCTTCCTCGATAGAGCATTAGAAACTCTTCACACAACACTTAACAAAATAGGTAGAAGCAATATATTTCAAAAGGAAGTCCTTGGCCAAAGAAAGACTCTCATAGCTCACAACTTCACACATAACCAACAACCCGTGCAGCTTGTAGATGGATGCAATAGCATTTTTAAAAACAAATCTAAACACCATCTTCTACAACCCTCGTTTCAAAACAAAGTATATGGAAGCAACGATGAATGGAATCAGAAGTCGTGCACTTCATTTTTCAGCGCAACTCTAGAATCAAGACATTATGAACTTCACAAAACCATTTTGTGCAGCTCGTACACTCACACACAATTGTCTCAACACTTTATTTTTACCACACACAAAAATCTAAAAGTTAATCACCCAAATTCTTAAGGTAACGGCAATTTTTTTGAAGCATATGTGAATTGTGTGAATCGCCCATACTCATATAGCTCTATCGTTGCCCACGACAAAAAAAATAGAGGATAATGATAATAATTTTTAAAACAAAACACCTTCCATAAAGCCCACAACGAAACTAGAAAGCAAACAATATAAAAGAAGAAAATGGCTCAGTGTGCATCATACACTTCCACCAATGAATTGCAATCAAACACCATTACTCACAGTTGTCAAATAGAAGAAAAAAACTTGAAATATATTTGGTCACATACTCCACGCAGCCTAAACCCAAGGAGAAATAAGGAACCGATGGCCAAAAAGAATTCATATGCCGCCCCATAATATTTATTGTAGCATAATGTATCATGCATAAAACAAGGAAGAATATTCATTGGCACAGAAAATACACGATGTTGAAGTCGTCACTCAATAAAAGCAAAGTCAAAGGAAATGAAAAATCCATCACAGACCATGAAAAATTTGTCGCCCTCACTTCTGACCCATGTAGTTTGAAACCACTGCTATGAATGAGCAAGACATTACAAAAAGACTCGAGCCTTTTAGAAGTCAAGGGCGGCATGGCATAACCACCACTTGGCAAATCAACTGACAAGTCTGGACAAAAAAAATAGTTTGTCACAAGCTAATTGATTCATCTACATACATTTGCAATTGCAAGCCTAGTTTATATGCAATGATACAAGAACATAAGAATAGACTTATGGAATGCCATCCTTTCACATCCATGACAAATATTCAACAAAATTATGTACCCTTCTTGGAGTTTTCACCCAATTGGGTTTTCTCTAGATGAAATAGTGTCGTGTGTAGTTTTGTTCATTATGTATCATGCCGTTTGTTTTGTTTTTTTATTTTTTTCATACCCTTGATATGGTTACAAATTAATTATCTTTTATTTTCTTTTTTCACACACTTAATGTAATGTCCCCAATTTAGCCCTGCGCTCTTCATTTGGATTTAGCCTATTTCCAAAAACTTGTAAACTAAGCAGAATTGGAAATTAGGGTTTCCACTTATATAAGAAGTTTAGATGCAATTTGAAGGTTTGCATTCGTGAGTTTCCAATGCATGTCTGGTGAAGCTTTTTGGGTTTTTGAAGAGCTTTGAAATGAGATAATATGTATGTTAAGAAAATGACATTCAATTTTGGTAGATACCTTGTATGCAGGAAAGGTTTCTAGGTTTTTCTGGGTTTTCAAAGACCTCTACGGTGGTGTGACATGCATCTGAATCTGACAACTTTTCTCGACACTTACTATTTATAGTAAGTTATGTTGGTTGTCTGGTTTATGCTCTGAAGATGTTTGGAAACACTTACTATTTTTAGCAAATCATGATACTACTCAATTGGTGTTTAGAGGAAGTTTTGTAAACTTACTATTTATAGCAATTTTTTATTTTTGGTAAGTCTATGTATAGTAGTATCATTTTAGCAACAACTCAATCATCTGTAATTCACATTTCTATTTTGGATAGTGTGGTTGATTAGTTTGGCCTTAATATTGCATCATTATCAGCTTGGTTCAGCTCGGCTCATGTCAGTTTGCTATTTTTAGCAATTTATCAGTTGCAATTTGGACATTGCTCTTGGCTCCCTCCTTGCACTGACTTCCATACTTAGTCAATTTTATATTTTGAAGTTGTACCCCATGCCTAGGCTTGATAACTTCAAGTCATTTTAAAAAGGGGACATAAAGGGGTCGACTTGAGCATGTAATATTATGAAGGATGTTCTATTAATGTTTAAATATCTCTTCAAAAGGTGGGACGACTTGAGAAGAATATGAAGAGTTTTTATTAATTTTTAAATTCTTTTGAAAGTGGACCTCAATTGAACTTTTATATTGATGCTTTGAGAAGAGTTGATTATCTTTGAGAAAATTATTGTAAAGTTATGTTGTTGGACTAATTCCAGACCTGACCAAGGGGAAGCTTAATAAACCTGGCTAAGGGGAAGCTTAGCAAACACATCTTTCTTTGGGCCTGAAACTATCGCTTCCTAGAAAGATTTATGAAGACCATGTTTCATTCAAGAGTGTGGATAGAGCTCAATTTTCTATTTTAATTACCAGCAAGTTAGTTTATAATATGTGTGTACTGCTGATGTCAATGGCTGAAGCAAATTTTCATTCGTAGGTTCGTCTCTGAATTTTATTTCATTTTGGGTATTAGCCCAAGTTGTTTCTCTGTGGAGGGTGCCCTTTTATGCAAGGAATTAGATTTTTATACTGAGTATTTGATTTTATAAGCGAGGTTGACTTCTCTAGGAGGTCGTACCATTCACTGTGGTTTGCATTGGGATTTGTGTCAAGTCTCTGCTACTATTTTGGCACAGTTTGTTGGTTCGAGATCGAACGCCTTGGCTATTGGCTTCATTTGTTTGTTTTTTGGAGCCAATTGGAGTTGAATTGAGAAAGCTTCATCCATTTTGGTGATATTCTATTTTGCTAGTCTGATATTTTGTATACACTATTTCTGATCAGACTTGTTAGATTTTGGCATAATGCTAGTTTGAGCTTCAATTCTATATCTTATTTGCATTGTAATTGTTAGAGGATAATTACTCTAACCAATTGTGGATTTTGGAAGCTTATTTTTGTTGTTTGCAACTGAAACTTTTTCATTGTAAATTTGGTTTACTAGTACTAACAGTTGTTTAATTTATTGTTGCAAATTATCTATTTATATTCACTCCCACGAATAAGTGGTTGAGTTAAAAAATTCTTATTTTACATTCTTGTTAATTTCCCCCCCACTGAATAAGTGGTAGAGCGGAAATAATATTCCCCCCGTTGAATAAGTGGTAGTGTGGAATTGATGGTCGGTCATCCGCCTATATTGTAATTCATTGTATTCATGGTTGGTCAGACGCATGTAGTTGATTTGATATTCTTTCCAGTAGTTGGTTAATTTTGGAGCTAATGCTAATCAATGGTCTTGTGTTGGTTTATTGTGTTCAAAAACAAAAAAGCGAGGGGGGGACAGGGTGTGGGGGGGGAATATTACAGTGGTATCAGAGACTGATTTATTTCCATCATGTGTGTTGAAAGCTTCAGCTATCATATAAGAGTTAGAGAATACTGATACTACACCAGATGGGCAGAACAAAGTTTAGTTTCAAATTCCAAAAGTTTTTGAGGTTGACACCTTTTCTAAGGTTTTAAGAAACCTTGTCTTTCCAGTTTAAGCTATGGTTTCAGATGAAGAGAAAGATTTGGCAAGATCTTTATACATTGTGGGTGCAAGGCTCATTAATGAACGTTAGACAAGGGATGAAGAAGTGAGAATACTTCTTATGTTGGAACAATGTTTCAGCCAGGTGAAGCATACAACTTCAGGAATAATTAAAACAACATTGGCGCCTGCAATGACCTTTTTGAAACATCCTTATTGGTTGAGGCATTCAGATGAAGAGATCAATCTGTTGGTTACTTCATCCCTCAGTGAAGTGATGAGAATCATGGCACCCTTGGTGCCCTATGATGATAAAACTATGAAGAGATTTTTTCATATGTTCGTAGAAAGCTTTCAAGACATTGATGAAACCGATAGCAATCAATACACCAGAAGAGCTACTACACTGAAGATCTTTTCAGAACTCAAAACAAGTATGTTGCTGGTAGATTTGGATATGCAAGAAAATATATTATTTGATTCATTACCTCTTTATTTCAACTTGGAGTGAACAAGAGGAGGATGTAGTTGCAGCAATGAGAAACATTTTAGTTTTAACTATCAATAAGATGGATGACATTCCAAAAACCGTCTTATCATTTATGTTAAACATTCATGAACAAGAAGGAAAGAAATCTTCTACTATTGGAATGTTGATCAAAGACTTGTTCAATCAGTGTGAGGGAAAATTGAAGCCACTCTTGAAGAAGATAGAGTAGATAAATGAGGTGGTCATTAATGCAGAAGATGGAAATAAAATTTTGTTTCTCAATTATTCTTTCGCGGTTTCTCAAGAAGACCTCCTTGGTATGCTTGTGACAAATAATGAAAAAATCAGTAATATACCTTCACATGATAGGCTTATTGAAGGAAAGGAGGATATAATCTTCAAAGCAACTAACAATAATGATTTCTTACTTCATTATAATAATGGAGATTTAGGTGGTTTTGAGTTTGATCATCAAACTAAGCTCTTGGGAAAATCTATTTTTGTGAAGATAACAGTTTTGGTGATTTGGGAGGTGTCTCATTCAAAGAGTCACCACTCCAAAAGAAGTATGAAGGGCACTTTCCTTTTGACCAAAATAATCATCCTTTTAGCATTTGGGATTCGGGTGTGAAGGCACCTAATGTTGACAAGGAACTTGTATGGGATAAGTTTCCCTTTGATCCCAACAAAGTACAAAATTTTGATTTCAATGCAAGCTATGAGATGGTCATAGGAGGAGAAGATGTCTAACAAAGAAGCTTGCATGGAAAAGCCCCATAATGACTCGTTGATGAAGTTGGGGCTTGCTAAAACATATGATCAAAGAATCAGTGAGGTGGAAGTAGATTTAGACGATCAAAGGGCCCTTGCTGATGAAAAAATTAAAGAGGATCTCAAATTTGATTTTCCAATTCATGAGGTTGATTGTAAACCAAGGCTCAAAAAATTGGTAAAATCTTATCCTCTTCTTTTTTAATTAACGGGTGGTGAAAGACAAGAGTTTTGGAGCAGCTATGAGGGTAGCAAAGACAAGAAACAAAGTTTTGATTTTGTTATGCAGCCTACTAGCAGTTCGCAATCCTTGCATACTTATGAGTGGGAAGGTCAATTCTTGATATCCATTAAAAATGAGATGCGAGTCCTATTCAAAGTTGGCGGCTCACATAATTTGATTTAAGAGAGACGGGAAGGAGCTAGAGATGGAACCACTCTCTTTAATCTGCAATTCTTCAAAGATTCCTTGGAGATTATAAAATCAAAATATCTATGTTGTATTATAGATCGGGATCATACCTATGAATTCACAAAGAAGACCAGTTGTGTATTCCAAGGAAAAAAGAGAAGGGTTGATAAGCTTACTCTTGAGCTTGAATCAACCAAAGATATGTTGAAAAATGATTAGTTGATTTTGATGGAGGTAGAAGTACAGCTAGCTAATTCCAAACTTCTCAGGGAGCAAGAGAATGAATTAAGAGCTGAGGAAATCAAGCAAGTAATTGAAGAGCTTGATTGTCTTCAAGAGAAGATTGATTTGGAAGATTTCCCTAGGAAATCAAAGGTTGCAAGTGCAGTTTTGAATCATTTTAGGTTGGAAGTGTTTATTCATGGTGACTTCCACATCTTCGACATCAGGGTGTTAACCAAATTTACCTTGGTAGCTGCTCAAAATCTTATGACAACAGCAAGAAGAAGAGGAGATTACAAACTTCTTATTCGTGAAGTATGGAAGAAAAAAGGGCCAACATATGGTGTTTACATGTCTAAGAATCCATCCCTTGGATTGAATAATGCTCTAGCTCATACTTGTCCATTTTGGAAGTTGGGTTTGAAGGAAATGACTGTACTATGTCCCCTTGTTGTTGAAGCTTTCATGTTTTGGCTTTGGGGGTTTGCTACAAAGTACATCAATTTCTTGAGTTTGCACTTGATTCTAACTAGCACTTGGGAATGTGTCGAGTATTATGTCGAGTGTGTTGGCAATCACTTTCAATTGGGCGTCCATGTTTGGGATCCTCAACATGGTTTGATAGATCTCATCACATATGGTAAGAAGGTATGTTGGAGAGATAAGTACCAAAATTTCAGTATTAGAGGTGTTGCTACCTTCTTTATTAGCAAATAGATGGTAATTCCTGATCATGAAATAGCATTTTAGAGAGGTCATGTGATCAGAAGTTGTTTTCTAGTGGCGATGGAACCTTCGATAAGGGTGCCACCAGCCTTGTTCATGAGTAGTTATACCTATTTTATTGAAGATTTTCCATGTTGCAGCTACTACTTACTATCTTGGATGCTAGTTTTCCAAAAATCAGATTTCAAGATGACTATATCAAACCTGATAGATAGTTGGTGTATTCATTTTCAAACCTCTCAGTCTCCTATTCAGACTAATTTTGGGCCTCAAATGAGAAAGTGAATGATTCAATGCAGCCAAAATTTGGGTATGGGATATTCTCTAATGTTAACCAGTGGCCTTCTCTGTATTTTCTCTTGTACTAATGTTTGGGGCAGCGAGCTTCCTACTAATTTGGTTCAACAGTTTGAGACACTTGAATTGAAATTTGCGAAAATTTCTTGG
Source organism: Sequoiadendron giganteum (assembly GCA_007115665.2). Taxonomy (NCBI): domain Eukaryota; kingdom Viridiplantae; phylum Streptophyta; class Pinopsida; order Cupressales; family Cupressaceae; genus Sequoiadendron; species Sequoiadendron giganteum. Next base: position 225,236,232 of record CM021106.1, read on the forward strand.
AGTCTTCTAAGTTATATTAGTTTGTTTCAAAGGAGGCATTATACATCCTTATGGAATTTTCAAGATGTGATTGTGGAACTTTTGTAAAGAGTTGTCTTTCTCTTTGCAAGAAGTGTTGGTAGAGTCACATATGTTGTTGTGACTCTGTTTGACACTATGAGGAGTTATGTTGAGGAGCATGTTTATGAGTTGAGTAGTCTTTTCTTCTTAATGCTCAGGAATGTGTTTGACAATGGCTTTGCAGATTTTAACTCCTAAGAGTTTTTAGGACATGAGATGCTACAAAATTTGATTTCAGTTCCTCTCGATCCTTCAGTTTAAATCACATGTTTGGTACCTTTGTGGGGTTAGAAAGGAGGAAAGTGCAGTGTTGGAATATTGGCTATGTTTGTGAGATCAATGTGGTGCAACATCAGTATGGTGGGTCCTTACAAAGATGGATTTGGGACCCTGAGATCCTGCTTGGCATAGTAAGGATCAGATTGTTTCCATGGAGTGTGTTGGCATTGCTTGAGAACAAGAAATTTTAGGAATGGCAAATTGTAATGTCCCCAATTTAGCCCTACGCTCTTCATTTGAACTTAGCCTATTTGCAGAAACGTGTGGGCTAAGCAGAATTGGAAATTAAGGTTTCCACTTTTATAGGAAGTTCAGATGCAATTTTGAAGGTTTGCATGCATGAGTTTTCAATGCATGTCTGGTGAAGCTTTTTAGGTTTTTGGAGAGCTTTGAAATGAGGTGACATGCATGTTAAGAAAATGACATGCAATTTTGGCAGATACCTTGCATGTAAGAAAGGTTTCTATGTTTTTTGGGGTTTTCAGAGACCTTTGAGATGGTGTGAAATGCATCTGAATCTGACAACCTTTCTGAGCACTTACTATTTATAGTAAGTCATGTTGGTTACCTGATTTGTGCTAAAAAAATGTTTTGAAAGACTTACTATTTATAGTAAGTCATGATACTACTCAATTGGTGTTCAAAGGAAGTTTTGTAAATTTGTTATTTATAGCAATTTGTTATTTTTGGTAAGTCTATTTATAGCAATATCATTCTAGCAGCAACTCAATCATTTGTAGTTCACATTTCTATTTTGGGCAGTGTGGTTGATTAGTTTGGCCTTTCTATTGCATTATTATCAACTTGGTTCAGGTCGACTCATGTCAGTTTTCTATTTTTAGTAGTTTATCAATTGCAATTTGGACATTGCTCTTGGCTCCCTCCTTGGACTGACTTCCATACCTAGTCAATTTTATATTTTGAAGTTGTACCCCACACCTAGGCTTGATGACTTCAAGTGATTTTTAAAAGGGGACATGAAGGGGTCGACTTGAGCATTTAATATTATGAAGGATGTTTTATTAATGTTTAAATATCTCTTCAAAAGGCGGGACGACTTGAGAAGACTATGAAGAATTTTTATTAATTTTTAAATGTTTTTGGAGGTGGACGCCCTTTGGAGTTTCTGAAGAGTTTTCTTGCTAGAGTTACAAGTTGTTTCATTTGCTCAAACAAGCTTATATATTGATGCTTTGAGAAGAGTTTATTATCTTTGGAAAATTTATTATAAAGTTATGCTATTGGACTAATTCCAGACCTGACTAAGGGGAAACTTAGTAAACCTGGCTAAGGGGAAGCTTAGAAAACACATCTTTCTTTAGGCTTGGAACTATGGCTTCCTAGAAAGATTTATGAAGACCATGCTTCATTCAAGAGTGTGGATAGAGCTCAATTTTTCTGTTTTAATTACAAGTAGGTTGTTGGTTTATAATTTGTTTGTACTGTTGATGTCGATGGTTGAAGCGAATTTTTGTTTGTAGCTTCACTTCTGAATTTTATTTCATTCTAAGTATTAGCCCAAGTTGTTTCTCTGTGGAGGGTGCCCTTTTGTACAAGAATCAAATTTTTATACTAAATATCTAATTTTATAAATGAGGTCAACTTCTCTAGGAGGTCATACCATTCACTATGGTTTGTATTGGGATTCATGCCAAGTCTCTGTTGTTGTTTTGGCACAGTTTGTTGGTTGGAAATTAGACACCTTGGCTATTGGCTTCATTTGTCTGCTATTTGGAGCCAATCAAGGCTGGATTGAGAAAGTTTCACCCATTTTGGTGATATTTTATCTTGTTGGTTTAATTTTTTGTATACATTGTTTCTGATCAAACTTGTTAGATTTTGACATAATGTTGGTTTGAGCTTCAATTCTATATCTTATTTGCATTGTAATTGTTAGAGGTTAATTACTCTAACCAACTATGGATTTTGGAAACTTATCTTTGTTGTTCACAGCTGAAACTTTTTTATTGTAAAGTTGGTTTAGTAGTACTAACAGCTATTTAATTTATTGTTGCAAATTATCTGTATATAATCACTCCCACGAATAAGTGGTTGAGTTAAATAATTTTTATTTTACAATCTTGTTAATTTCCCCCCCACTGAATGAGTGGTTGAGCGGAAAGAATATCCCTCCCGCTAAATAAGTGGTAGTCTGGAATTGATGGTCAATTATTAACCTACATTGTAATTCATTTTATCCATGGTCGATCAACCGTGTGCAATTGATTTGATTATTCTTTCTGGTAACTAGTTAATTTTGGAGCTAACACTAATCAATGGTCTTGTGTTGGTTTATTGTGTTCAAAAAACAAAAAAAAAAGAGAAATATTACACTTAATATGGTTACAAATTAATTAAGAACACTAGGGCATGTTATTAGAAATAATAGTTAACAAATTGACCTCAAAAAATCCAATGTTCATGAAACTCTAAGGTTATCAACCCAAATCTTTATGGATTTGCTCTAAGATGGTGTTAACTTAAATTGCCCAATATACAATTCTTTGCATCCCCAATGTTGCCATGTTTAGGTTAGTTAAGAAAATCCTAGTGACAAATGGGCTACTTTATAAAGAGATTTTTTAATAGGGCCTCTAGAGTGGACTTTTTCAACAAACTAAACATGAGAACCCCTAATTCCAAGACTCATGTATCCTAGTATATATTCTACCAAATGAAATCAATGTTCCCTATGAGATCTTCTATGAGGAATGTTTCAGATAGAGGAGGCCTATAATCATGTGTCGGAGATGGCACCGAGTCAAGTGCCTCACAGTCCTTTTCAAGAAAACACGACTATTAGCTACAAATCACTAGGTTTTGGCTCTATTCATGGATGACATATAAGTCTTCCTATGTAGTGGCTATTTAGAGAACTTGAATTTGTTTACCTATTCAATTTTTCAGAGGATGGTATTTCTTGGTATTTTTTTGATATGCTATGTTGTTGGAGTCGTTTAGATGTGGTCTGTTTCAAGTTTTGTATGTTGAGCTCTGCCTTATGCCTTGTTGGTTAGGCTGTTTAGTCTTTTGGGTGCTCACTTTAACCTCTACTGCTTTTATTTTTGTCTAATTTCATTGGGCCTTTTTGTACTAGCATTTTTATTTTAAGGGCAAAAGCCCCTATAAAACCCTCATTTTAACTATTAAAAAAATAATACATTCTTATAAGAATGATTAAAATATGGTATATTAATGAAAAAATTCATGATTTTTTGCTACCATGGCATTATAGGACAGTATTATGTGTTCAACCTAAGGTCCTCATGGAACTTTCAACTTTACATCATCATTTCCTAAAAATTAAACAGGGTCCTCATGGAACTTTCAACTTTACATCATCATTTCCTAAAAATTAAACAGAGTCCTCATGGAATTTCACCTTTACATCATCTTTTCCTAAAAATTAAACAGGGTCCTCATGGAATTTCACCTTTACATCATCTTTTCCTCAAAAATGAACAAAAAGAAATGATTTCAGAATGTTTTACCCAAATTGTGAGCCAGTGGCAATAAGGAAATTGTCACCCATGCTTCCAGGTGGTAAATCAAAGAAAAATCCCTACAGAATGGCTTGCAATTTGGGTATGAAAAGCATTACAGAAATAGCTCGCAAGCTTCACTGATGAATTGGCAACTAAAGTCTTGTTGGATATGACATAGATATAGTATACAACCAAAAAAATGTTATATAAGGCAGTGGTAAGCATGACTATTGCATCATCGTAATCTACTACTTAGACCAGGACATAAGTTACTTTGAAGAATATTGAAATATACAAATAATATAGGCTACAAAAACACACAAAAGAGGATGGTTTTGTTGCAACCATTCAGGTTGACAATTACGGTGCAGTAGTACCACAGAGAAAAGCATGAAGGTGAAAGGAAAAATGGACCTAAATACTGAGAAAGGAGAGAGGAGACATTAAAAGAGAGGATCAGAAAGTTAAAAGCAACTAGAGCCCAAACTAAGAGAAGAATAGACACGTAAAAGGATCTGTGTCACCATACTAAATCAAGAGAAACCAATTCTAAAATTGGAAACTATTCCACAAATAAGAAAGTAATTCATAACCACAATAATAAAAAGGTGCTAGTGTGAAATGGCAGTGTTGTTGCTTAAGATTGAAAGAGCTTCTGCATCGCAAAAAAACAGGCTCTGAATTTGGTCTTTGCTATCTATAACCTTTACATAGTTACAAGTACTGACCATATTAGCAATTAATCATACACTAATTAACCATTGTTTGTTTAAACTCTCGCTTTCAATGATAAAATAAAATTAACGTGAGAAACAAACATCTGAAATCTGATTTGTGTTTCTGCAACTCTCAGTAGCTATGATTACATTTAACAAATGAATATCCAGACACAAATTCACAAAATGAAAAAATTTTCCAGTTTTCATGGTCAAATAAAATAAAGGAAAAACAATAACAGAAACACAGAAGTAATTGATGTTCAATGTTACACACTATTAAATAAATAAACCAATTATGTACATCCATAAAAGCAAAAATTTGACATGGATCTAAATTATTAAAGACACTCATGTGTACGTTCATAGCTCATAATGAACAGTACAGATAATACACATGGAATTAGAATAAGTTTAACAAAATAAAGACCAATAGTGCTGTAAATATTACAACTTTAAATTATTAAATACAGTCATGTTTACATTCATTGCTCATAATGCACAGTGCAGATAATAGATATGGAAAACGAGTAAGTTTAACAAAACAAAGACCAATAGTGCTGTAAATATACAAGTCCCAGAAGCATCTCTAGCAATCACTTCTGATCTTAAATATTTTCAAGACATAGCAGCAGCTACTCCAAACCAGCGTCTTCTTAAAGCGAGTATGACTTGAACCAATAAAAGTAAAACTGGAACCTCAATTAAAGGTCCAATAGTTGCAGCTAGGGCTTGCTCAGAATCTATACCAAAGCTTCCAACTGCAACAGCTATTGCTAGTTCAAAGTTGTTACTTGATGCAGTGAAAGATTGTGTGACAGACTGGGGATATGAGATTTTCAGAAACCTGCACAAAGTAATGGAGGAAAAGAAAACTATTCCAAAATACAGTATGAGAGGTACTGCAACACGAAAAACCTCACCAATGTTGCTGATTATGTGATGTGCTTGAATAGAAAACATCACAAATATTGTATATATAAGTCCAATAAGTGCCCAAGGTCCAATGAAAGGAATAAACTTGACTTGGTACGACTGCTTCCCAAAGAGGTATCGTAAAGAGAATCTAGTAATAACTCCTGCAACAAGGGGTACTCCAAGGAAAAGAAGTACACTTTTTGCAACATCCCAAGAATTAACATCTAACTGATGCCCCCGAGAAACTATTTTCAGATAGAAAAGGGTGACAGGAGTAAAAAAGATGATTTGTAGAACAGAATTCACAGCCACAAGAACAGCACAAAGTTGACTGTCTCCTTTTGCTAGTTCATTCCAGATGAGAACCATTGCAATGCATCTTGCAATACCTACTAAAATGACACCGGCACGATATCCTGGGAGGTCAGGCAGTGTTGCCCAAGCTAAACCTGTCATGAGCGCTGGGCCAATAAACCAATTCATGACCACACTTAATAATAAGTTTCTGCCCATTTCCCTACTTTTCAACTTGTTCCCAATAAGTTCATATCGAACCTTGCATAAAACAGGGTACATCATTACCCATAGACCAACGCATATAGGTAAAGACACTGAAGAAATTTGTGCCACTTGAAAATACTTCTCTATTCCATTTACATAGTACCCAATAACTACTGCCAGCACCATGTCTACCAGTATCCACACATAAAGGAAGCGATCAAGGAACGAGAGCTGCTGGGAAAGACCTTTCTCTGGAAATGATTATTGCATAGGGTAAGCACCAAATGCAAACTTGATACTAACCTAAACAAAAATGAAATGAACTTATGACTTAATCACACTACACTTTGATTAAAGAAATATTCACAGTTCTAATCTCTGGAACAAAAAGGCAAGTTGTCTTGAGAATCTTTAACTCGGTTTAGGCAACTACATTTTCAAAACACCATCCAAAAGCTTAAATCTATTTCACAAACCCGAGTACCAGAGACAAAAATAGTAACACACAAAAAATGCCTCGGTCAAAATCAGTTACAATACAAGTAAAGAAATGATCATATTTCTTATCTGTGAAATCAAGTGAGAAATTCATTTAACTACACAGTGGGAAGAGCGTATGATGATTCATGAATTGTAACACTTATGCTGAGTTAATAACTATTCTTATGGAACATATGATAGCTCAGGGATTGTTAAATTTTATAGTTAAGTTTTACTACCATTGCTATGAAAAAGGAAATCATAACTGCAAGAACTACAATTCTTCTTGCTACAGTAATATCATAATTACAAGTATCTATGATAAGAAGGTAATTATTCTTAAAATCAATTTCTAGTCTTCTTAAAATAACAATACTTCATCGGATGACAAGCTTCTTAGTTCATCTGACAACCAACATGTTCCGTGTTAAATGGCAAATTAAATTTAAATAACAAGTGTATTCAAGTAACTTGTATAACAACCCTGAACTCAAGCCAATCATACAATATGTCAATAGGTGATTCAAAACCTCTGCCACTCGTAGAGTTGTTTTCACAGAAAACAAGAACAATCCCTTTCAAAAAAAAAATCTCAATCATACAACATGTCGACAAGTGATTCAAAACTTCTGTGATTGTTATTTAGATTGTAGCTGATGCAAAAACAATGATGTTTTCCAGATAACTCTAGTCAATACCCCTTGCAGCTATGCCCATTGCCCTAAATTGCTGAAATTGGATTTTTAGTTGCAGTTTGCACTAAACTCCTTCCTAGTTACCCTGACCCCTGATATTCATTTTCCTTATCAGGAATATCTCCGGGTCCTGGAGACCAATATGGGAATGTCCCCAGCCATTAGGATACTTCAGATGAAGTTTCTTTCCATCTTTATATGTCTCCTAGAAGCTCAAGCATCCCTTGAAAATTGGTAAACTTACTATAGAAATCACACTAGGCTTTACTGAAGTGTTGACATGCGACTGACAAAAACTAAAAGCACTAAAGAAATAAATAAAAAATGTTTTTTTTGTAACAGAAAATATTTGTATCTAATCCCAAAGAGGTGATAGCACAAAGAGAAACAATAATACAGCTTATGATGTGTACACAGCACATCCATCATTTTTTTATCAATTGACTGTAATTTATGCTTTCGTCAATATTTATTTCAATACTTCAATTTTAATTTTAATTTTTAAGTACTTTAGTATCTTACAAGCTTTAAAGTTGCATTCCACTATGTGATTTTTTTCTAAATATAAATATATAGATAGTTATTTTTTCTTCTAAGTACCCATCTCCAATTATTTTTGAAAATGGTATACCAGTACCCATCCCCACCTCCAACGTTCTTTGAAAATAATGTACCAGTCTCTGTCTCTTCGTAACTATGAATTACTCCAAAGCAGAAACAAATGAGATGCCACATCTGCTAAATTTCTGCTCATGTTGCCACTGAATAGTACCCACACTACATAGAGCCTGCTATAGCATATTTGTAACCAGCAGGCTCTATCATGGAAATAATTCAAACACCCTTTAACTACTGACCTCTCAAGGCTGTAACATTACCAAATTACTCAGCACATTTTGGTGGCATTGCTTATAGGGAAAATGTGACAAGAAACATCTAGACTCACTTAAGATTGTTCAAGTTCCTTAAACATTTGTTTGGAGCCTGCACTGAAAGCCACTAAAACAGCTTCTCCCCCAGTCAAAAAGATCTTAGTGTACATTGTCAAAGCGACTATGATGCTCAAAGATGGGTATATGAGGAAGTAGGTAATCTGAACCTGTGAGCAAGAGCTGCAATTCTACAAACTCTCCCAATAATCAATGTCCAAAAATGGTTTCTGGTAGTGGAGAAGGGAAAAACTCCTGCTATAGCACAAAATCTGAGAATGGGTACAAATTCCTATTATCCTTCAAATTTTGCTGAAATCAATGATTTCTAGATTCAATGAGTTATTTCTTACCAAACAAGTTCTTTGACAAATAATGAAAATATGGTCCTTAAATTATTATATCCATGCTCAATAGGTTTTTATATAATTCATACTGAGTGGTAAAAAGAAGTTCACAAAAACTAATTTGAGGAGCTGCATGTCTTTTCATGACTAACCACTTTCATGGTTTCATCCCACTGACTTTGGTTTCCATTTAATTACGTCAGTAAGCTAAATCTGCTCAACATATCATTGCACTTTCTGATTGAGGACTTATTTGCAAATAATTTCCAATTTGAAGCTTCAAGCAATGGAATATTTGGCCAATTGTGCTAACTTGTATTGACTTAGATTTAAGTAAACGCTAACGGGAGAAGATGACCTTAGATTATGCTGACAGCACTTGGATTTAAACACTGGATTAGTCAGCAGAAAATTTAACCGCTGGACTATGAAAGAGTGGCCTTGAGGGGAAAACAGGAAGGGAAGGATCAATAAAACTTGCAGAATGTAATGAACAAATTCCAAAGAACTTGACAGGTCTTGAAGGCTCAAAAAATTCTTAGGAAAAGAACTGCGATCCCCAGAACCATAATAAGGGATCACATCTGGAGCAAACACGTTGAAAAGCCTCTAAGGCTTATGGAAATAATTGTTCTGAGGTTTAGAAGGAATGATAGGACCTATACCCTTTTGTTACAAAAATACTCTAGATATTGAGAAGGTAAATGTGGCTCAAACTTAGGTTTTAAAATACAGCGGAGCCAAGCTGTGTCATAGACAGTATTTTGTTAGGAAAATATATTAGTGTTCACATAGGTTAGAATAATAATAATTGCAGTGTTCCACGGGGACGCGTCCCCCCAAAAAAACCCCACGTTTCCTAGAGGGGGACGTCTCAGAGACTTGGGGACTTGAGGGAGACGTCTCCCCACCAGGCCACCACCAACGCCACCATCCCACCACTAGTGTCGCTGTCTCCAAGACACTGATAGGACTTTGAGGACGTTGGGGTGTCCTCAAGACGTCTAGGGGACTCCTAGTTGTCTCCAAGATGTATAATTCTTATACTTATACATCTTTTTATAACTTTTTTTTCAAGTACTATATGTATTTCAACACCCTACTGCCCCCTCGCCGCCGTCCCCCTGCCGTTCCCAAACTTAGGCCCCCCGTCCCCACATCTCGGAAACACGTCCCTTGTCGTCCCCTTGTACCCGTCCCCAAAACCCCGTGGAACACTGAATAATTGTTATGTTAAAATAAAAGGGAGAGAATAAAGGTGGTTAAACAACCCACCTAGATTTTGTCAATGATAATTCGTATCATTGACAAAATGGTATGGAATAGAAGAATAATATTATTTTGTGTGTGAAAATCTTTATTTAGCTTCAATAGTTTCTGCCCATTTTTCTCACATGGTATCAAAGCTAGGCATCAAAATAAAAAATTCACTATTGGTTCAGTAAAATTGCAATATCTCCCTCAATACTGAACAGAAATTTAAAATTCAAAATGTTCTGGAAAACTGATGAACAGTGGAACAAAACCCAAATATGTTTTGATGAGATATTTACAATTCAGCAAGCAGTTTGTTGTAGAAGAAGAGCAACAAAATGGTGGATGTGATTTGCGCTTGTTTGATGAAATCATTTTTTGATACAATGATTTGCCGGTTCAAAAATGATTGGCTAAAGTTTCATGTGTTTGCTTCTCATTGGATAATTTATTTGAAAACTTTGTAAGTTTTATGTGTTTTCTTTGGCATTGAAAGTTATTATTCTACCACGAGTAAAAAAAAATCATTTTAGAATTGATGAATAAGGGGAAATAAGAGAATTGTGGAGAAATAAGTGTTAACTTTAAATTTTGTGATTAGAGAAATAAGGAATTTTTTTTAGGAGATTTGAAGTCGAAAATTAAAATCTTTTATTTTTGGATAATTTTTTGAAAATTTTATTGTAAAGGATGCATTTTCGGTTGAATCTGACATCCTATTATCTCATGGGTTTTACAAATATGTTTGAAAGTCTTGTTTGTGCTTTCTAGGCCATCCATGTTAAATCTATTCGAGCTCTCAAAAGATCAGGTGACTAAAGTGTAACGTATCATATTTGAGGATGGAGGCATAGGAGGTTGGGTGACACTAACGCCTCTCGTTAGCCACTAACAATGAGGTTGCCTTTTCTATTAGTAGCATTTCCTTTCATTTCTATTTTCATGTGAGTTATTTCCTTATGTAACCTCCTGGTGTAAAATATTATATTGAACAAAAGCATTAGTGTACAGCAGTTCATGGATCTTGAAAAGGTTAGTTCATATCCAGGTTTGTCCAAGTTTGTGGTAAACCTGTGTGAAAACCATGAAAGGACGATGAGAGGTGCCTTTCATTTGAATCAAGATCATGAGCCACACGAGTTAGCTTACTACAGTTGGAAGTGCTAAGGAGGAGAATGTGGACATCATTGATGCTGTAAATAGTTGTATAGGAGAGAAGCTGACTATAGAGATCCTTTGACTGTCGCACTTCTTGGAAGTGTGATCTGCCGGTGATGAGTTCATTGGAAGTGAAAGCGAGATAAGTTCTCGTATGTAGATGATCAAATACAACAAGATCCAGATAGCAATATGCAGACCTAAAAATATGCATAGGCATATGATTCTATTTCTAGTTCATGTGATGTACTTTTTTCCAATATTCGCACTAAGGGGGGATGTTAGGAAATTAGTGTTCACATAGGTTAGAATAATAATAATAATTGTTATGTTAAAATAAAAGTGAGTCATACTAACAACTCATGTAGCTATTCTAGATATGAGAAGAATTGGTTGGGATTGTATTTAGAATAAATTAATGTTGTATTATAGTGTATGAGCATAAAAATGTGAGTGAGTTGTTAACACAATTCAAGTAGAGATTTAAGAGTGAAAATAGGAGGGAAAGAATAAAGGTGGTTAAACAACCCACCTAGATTTAGTGTGACAGTTTGGTGGAGTTGTTATAGGAGTTAAGAAGAATTTCATATATATATAACTCGTATCATTGGCAAAATGGTACGGAATAGAAGAATAAAATTATTTTGTGTGAAAATATTTATTTAGCTTCAATAATTTCTGCCCATTTTTCTCACAATTTTTATGTCAAGAGCATTGAATGAAAAGGAAGAGGAGAGATTTCTTAAACGATATTCAAAGCACAACACTGGTGTATTGTATGCTCACAGTCATGAAAGGCCTCATGTATGTAGATGTTTAAACCTCTGATTTTGTTTTTGTAATATTGTTTAATAAATCCTTTAGAATTTTTGGTTTATGGTTTAAAAGAACACATGGATAGCCATATCTATCATCAACAATTCTAATAATAGAAAAACTCCTTGGAAAGGCTAGAGAGCTATTGTTTACCTCTCTAAGTATAGTTCAACGTACTACGTACTACTAAAGTAAACTGAATATATGCAGGACATGGAATAGAATAACAGAGTATACAACATAATATGCTTGAATCATGAGATGCTTATATTCATTTCTAGCGAATATCACCATGTACAATTACAAAGTATTCCCATACTATCAATCATGGAATCATCAATATCCCTCCCGACTACAGAACTGAGTACATATAACATTTGGCGGTGGTTGACCAACCAACCGTTGTGACATTCCATAACAACTCACTACAATTAATCGGGACTTAATTACCCAAATGCACATGCCTTTAATTATTCTCACTACAACTATAGTCTTATTGAAATATAACAACTGGCCGACTACACTAAAGATATTTGACATTTACATCATCCCCCCCACAAGAGAAGTCGCCCGGAAGACGACAAGACAACAAAAAAATAGGAAATGACATTGTACAGAATCTAATGAGAGGAAGGGGGAAATGAGGAATTCCCTGCATCAAATGATGACGTCGGGGTGGCAGCAGTAGAGTGTTGTTCCTTCAATCGCTTTACTTTCTCTGTGCGTACGCGAAGCTAGCGATCAGCAATAATCTCTCGTTCCCTGGCAGCATTCACCATGTGAGCTGCCTCCATCAGCTAACGCTTGGCTTTGTCTGCCTCCATGCTTTTGGTCACCAACTGTTCCTCCAACTCCTTGATTTTCTCTTCCCACATCTGCTCCCTCTGCCTAGTCTCTTCCTCCTTCTGTCGAATCTCCTCCGCCTTTTGTCGAGTCCCCTTCTCCAAACTAATCACCTTGGCCTCCAAGGTCGCTATCTAGTTCCCCTATGAATCGGCTATTTGAGTTTGTTCTACTAACTGAGTTTGCAGATTTTTCATGGTTATGGTTGACTCCTCGTTAACCTTTTGCAACATCCGGTAGGCTTCCACCTTCCCTGCTATTGCCAACTCAGCGGACAACATCTTCCTCTTCACATTGTAGAAGACATCACAAAATGCTAGCTCAATGTGGTAGAGGCTCTCTGGGACTCCAGCATCCTGTTGTGACCTTTTTCACACATCACCCCATTCAAATGGGGACCCCCCCTAAATTTTGCTCCATTCTGGTCTTTTGGCTTTGCGTCTCTCTCTCTCTTTGTGGTCCTTTTGTCTTTTCGGGGATGTCCCATCGTTTGACCCAGGTTAAAATATTGATTAAGTCTGTGAAATTAGGGTTTTCTATCCTTCAAGATTTTTAAAGTCAAACCAAGTTATCAAATTGAGATCAAAGCTTAGTACAGCAATCGCAAGGCTTCCAGCAAAGTCCCACTGAGTTTTTATTGAATTCTGACAACTTACTATTTATAGTAAGTACTCAATCTGAGATCACTTCAGCAGGATTTTGGAATTCTGCCTATTCCACCACATCTAGGTAACTATCAGCTGCTTGCACATAAATTTTGAGCAAGATCAGACAACTTGCTATTTTTGGAAGTTCAGGCTTCAAGAGCCATTCTCGGGGTTTGAACATGTGATTTTTCAATGCATGTCTGGAGATTCCTTCTGGGTTTCTCGAAACCTTCGCAACGATATAACATGCATACCGAGACGATCACTTTCAGAGTTCAGCCTTCGGAGGCTATTTTTAGGGTTTGCATGCAGAGTTCTCTAACGCATGTCCACATATTCCTTCTGGGTTTTTCGAGAGCTTCGCAACAGTGTGACATGCAAGTGGAGAAGATCAAGTTTCGAGGACTTACTATTTTTAGCCAGTACCCGCATGCAAACCAGTTTTCTGGGTTTTTCTGGGTTTCTTGAGATCCCACAGGCAATATGACATGCAAAATCATCTGACAATGGATGGGTCACTTTTCAGGAAGTTTCTATAAATAGCAGTTTCACCCCAGCCACCCAACACTTCAGTTCAACATACTGAGCGACATGCAGAAGAAACAAAGTCAAACGGAGACCGTTCGGGATACATGCAAGTCAAATTAGAGTTTCCACTTTTATAAGGGGTAAAATCCAGAAATTGTCAGAATGAAGTACCCCACCGACATCAACATACTTGAAGGCACCTGCTGGCAAAATTTGAACGAAATCGGAGAACTTACTATTTTTAGTAAGTCAGGGCACGACTATAAATAGCAGGTCTGCACCCGAGGTTGGCATGAGCATGACACTCGAGTCGTCAAGATCAGGCGTGGCAAGTTTCAAGTCGAATGGAGCTCCTGAAGTTAGAAAGTCAAGAACTTACTATAAATAGCAGGTCAGGGCGGAGAACTGTCAAAACAGGTTCACAAGGCAAAGAAGATCAGATGGTGAAATTTTCAGGCAAAACGGAGCTGTAGAGGTCGAAAATCAAGGGACTTGCTAAAAATAGCCTGACTTCCCAAAAATAGACGGTGAAGACGAAGGCAGGAAGTCTATGAAATTTTTTTCTAAGTCTAGAAAATGATAGTTGCCTAGTGAAAATGCGCCCCAGTCAAGGTGATGAAGACTTGAAATATTCTAAGTATGGGGGAATCAAAGCTCATGTATGAAAATGTGCCCACCTCAAGGTTGATAGCCTGAAATATTCTAAGTATGAAATTGGAAGTCACACATGCCAAATGCGCCTTCACTTGAAAGTACCTTATCTCATTTGCGCCCTCAAGGAGGAAAGGAAGTCTGTGAAAATTTTCCAAGTATAAAATGAAAGTTGAAGGGGTCAAATGCGCCCATGATGAAATTGAAAATAAGCACATAGAAATGCACCCAAGGGGTCAAGAGGGTGGAAAAATCTTCTAAGGCATTGAGAATTTCCTAAGGCGTTAAAATGAAGGCAGAGGCATTGAAATGCGCCCCATATGAAAGCTTGCCCATGTATTTGTGCCCTCAAGTCAAAGTGGGCCATGTGAAATGCGCCCAGCAAGGGTTGTAATTTAAGGAAAATGCCTAAAGCAAAAATGAAAGTAAGCCCCCTAATATGCGCCCAAGGAAGAAGAGGATAAGTGAAAAGCGGCTAAGTATGAAATTGAAAGTGCAACACCTCATTTGCGCCCAAGGGTAGTGTTGTGACCTTTTCCACACATCACCCCATCCAAGATGGGGACCCCCTGATTTTTGCTCCATTCTAGTCTTTTGGCTTTGCGTCTCTCTCTCTGGTCCTTCTGTCTTTTCAGGGATGTCCCATCGTTTGACCCAGGTTAAAGTATTGATTAAGTCTGTGGAATTAGGGTTTTTTTATCCTTCAGGCTTTTTAAGGTCAAACCAGGTTATCAAATTGGAATCTGAGCTTAGTACAGCAATCACAAGGCTTCCAGCAAAGTCTCACTGAATTTTTATCGAATTCTGACAACTTACTATTTATAGTAAGTACTCAATTGGGGACTGTTTCAGCAAGATTTTGGAATTCTGTCAGCTTCGACACATTCAGAACACATCAAGCTGCTTGCACGTAAATTTTGAGCCAGATCAGACAACTTGCTATTTTTAGCAGTTCAGGATTCAGGAGTCATTTTCAGGGGTCAAACATATGATTCTTCATTGCATGTTTGGAGATTACTTCTGGGTTTCTCGAAACCTTTGCAACGATATAACATGCAAACCGAGACGATCACTTTCAGAGTTCAGGCTTCGGAGGCTATTTTTAGGGTTTGCATGTAGAATTCTCTAGCGCATGTCCAGATATTCCTTTTGGGTTTTTCGAGAGCTTCGCAACAGTGTGACATGCAAGTGGAGAAGATCAAGTTTCGAGGACTTACTATTTTTAGCCAGTACCCGCATGCAAACCAGTTTTCTGGGTTTTTCTGGGTTTCTTGAGATCCCACAGGCAATATGACATGCAAAATCATCTGACAATGGATGGGTCACTTTTCAGGAAGTTTCTATAAATAGCAGTTTCACCCCAGCCACCCAACACTTCAGTTCAACATACTGAGCGACATGCAGAAGAAACAAAGTCAAACGGAGACCGTTCGGGATACATGCAAGTCAAATTAGAGTTTCCACTTTTATAGGGGGTAAAATCCAGAAATTGCCAGAACGAAGTACCCCACCAATGTCAGCATACTTCAAGGCACCTGCTGGCAAAGTTTGAGCGGAATCGGAGAACTTACTATTTTTAGTAAGTCAGGGCACGGCTATAAATAGCAGGTCTGCACCCGAGGTTGGCATCAGAGCGACACTCAAGTTATCAGGATTAGGCATTGCAAGTTTCAGGTCAAACAGAGCTACTGAAGTCTAAAAATCAAGAACTTACTATAAATAGCAGGTCAGGGCAAAGAACTGGCAAAACAGGTTCACAAGGAGAAGAAGATCAGATGATGAAATTTTCAGGCAAAACGGAGCCATGGAAGTCAGAGAAGCAAGGACTTACTAAAAATAGAATGTGAAGGCAGACTGAAAAGGTCAAAATATTCTAAGTGTAAAATCAAAACTTCACCTTCAAATAGCGCCCTCATGAGGAATGTTGAAGCTGGAAATGAAAAAGCACCCAAGGCTGAGGTGGTAGCATAAAAATTTTCTAAGGCATGAAAATCAAAGCAACCCCTAGCAAATGCGCCCATGATAAAAATCAAAGCAACCCCTAGCAAATGCGCCCATGATAAAGATCAAAGCTTCACTAAGCAAATGTGCCCAAGGTTATTGGAGGCCTAAAAATGCCTAAGGCATAAAGCGGAAGCTTCCTAGGCAAAATGCGCCCACCTCAAGATTGATAGCCTAAAATATTCCAAGTATAAAAATGAAAGTGGACATGGCAGTTTGTGCCCTCAACTTGAAAGCTCATCTATGAAAATGCGCCCACCTCCAAGAAAGGGAAAGGAAGTCTAAAAACGCCTAAGGCATGTAGTGGAAGTAGGGACATTGAAATGCACCCTCAAACAAAAGCTTGCCACCCTAAATGCGCCCAGCCAAGATGAATTTATCAAAAACGCCTAAGGCAAAAAGTGAAAGCTTGAAGTAGTATTTGCGCCCAAGAAGAGTTAGGAGTTTGCTGAAAAAGTCTAAGGCGTGAAAAAAAAAATGCTAAGGCATTAAAGATTGAAAGCTCTCATGGCTAAATGCGCCCTCAAGTCAAAGTGGGCCATGTCAAATGCGCCCTTGAAGAGGCTGATGAAATTTTAAAGAGTCTAAGGCGTAAAAATTTATAAGTGTGGAAAAATAAAAGCTTGCCACCCCAAATGCGCCCAAGCTAGATAATGAAGTGGAGAAATTCCTAGGGGGTAGAATTTAAATTTGAATGAGATAAAATACGCCCAAGGAAGGAAGAGAATTTTTTCTAAGGCATGGGGATTTTTGAAATTAAATAAAATAAAATGCCAAGGGGTCAAGGGCGCTAGAGGTGTAAAGTGAGAAATTTTTCTAAATGAAATAAGTATTTCATCAAAAATATACGCCTATGGTAGAGAAAATGTTAGAAATATTTTCTAAGTGAAATAACATTTCATTGGGGAAAAACACGCCCTTGGCATGAAAAGATGACTTGATGAATTTTTTTAAAAAAAATTCAGAGACATTTAAATGAAGTGGACACAGTGACGAAGTTTTATTTCCAAGGCGGAAGCAACTGATATATTTTTCCATGGGTCAAGTAAAGATTAAATGAACCCATTCAAAAGGCACCCATGGGTTGACAAAATTGAAAAACTGATTTCCGAAGGGAAATTTTAATATTTCCAGAGGAAATTCGTTTTGCCTAGATTATTTTCCTAACAGAAATTAAATCTCAGAGGACGAGTTATTTCAAACAGGCAAGTGATTTTAAATCACCCGGAGTTGAATATTTTAAAGAGAAAATTTAAAATGTCCAAGGCAAATTTTATGAAATTGAGGATTTAAATGACAGACATTTTAAAAGTTGGAAATGAATTTACAACTCCCACGAATTTTTCGAATCAAATTTATTTAAACACTACGAAGATTTTAAAATGGAATTTTCAATCAAGTCAAGTGATTTTTTTCGCAAGTTGTTTAAATCACCAAGAGTTAACTGGCAGACAAAGGGGACAATTCGAATTTTTACAAAAAAAGAATCTTCATTAATGGCAACTGCCATAATCACTGGCTGACGACCAGCCCAATACTGCACCTGAAATGGAAGATGCCAAACGGAGAGAGTGAACAATTGATGAAGGTACTAAAAATAGCCCCAGCACTACTCAGCAAGATTCCTCGCGAAGAGTTATTTAAACAACTTCATTTCTTTCATTTCTTCACACGTTTCGAAGAGCTTGGAATTGCTGAAGTGAAGAATTTTGTGAGAGATCAAAATCTTTTTCGAAGTTGCTGAGAGTGAGGTTGGATTTTATTCTTCTAAGAGTGAAGTTGCTAAAGATTTTAATTCTCGAAGAGCTGAGAGGGTGTTGCTGCAAATTTCGAAATCATATACTGCAGTTGCTGGAGAGATATTTCCGGATTGCTGAAAGTGCGAAGTTGCTGGAGGATTTTATTTCTCAAGTTGCAGAGACTCTCGAAGTTGCTGCAGATTTTATTTATTCGAGCTGCTGAAAGCTAGTCACTGTTGGAGATGAGAAGAATTGCAGCAACCTCTTTATTTCTTCATTCTCCAAATTGCTGAAGTTGACAAAGTGTGGTCAAAAGTTTGATTTATTCTGTGCTATGAAAATAGTCACATTGCTGAAAGTTGTTAGTTTGCTGTAATTTTCTTCGCCACTCAGAGTGCAATTGCTGAAAGCTTCTTTTTAAGCTCAGGGTTTTTATACAGTTTGAGGTTTGGAGTTAGAAAATTATGCTGAAGAATTTTATTTTCAAAAGCTAACTCCACCTCCGCAACCGTCTCGGAGGCTATTTTATTTTATTAAAAATTTGCAAACTAACTTATTATTATTCTATCTTATTCTTGCAGATGGCTGGAGCAAAAGATGTTGCAGGAACAAGCAGAGCTACAGGCAGAGCTGCAAACACCGGAAGCACAAGTAGAAGTACCAACCCAGCCGATACCGTTGAGGATGGAACAAGCATCACCTATGCACTCACAAACTCAGTCTTCAAGTTTGAGAGTGATTTTATTATTTGCTGATTAGAGGGCAGGATTGGGTGAAGAGCGGGAGCTTAAGGAGGTGGATCAACCCAACACCCGAGAATCAGATAATATAAGCGTCAGTGCATCCAGGGCTGGCCGACAAGAGGAAGAAGAGGAAACGGTGGCCGACACTCATTTCCAACAAATGTTGGACATGACATTGGAGGAAGAGGAAAACACAGAACAGGGGACCCAAGGGTCGGGAGATACGCAGCTCGTGGAAGATGATGAGCCCGAACGGAACAGTGCAAGAAGAGAAGAAGTACACGAGGTGCAGGCAACAGAAGAGCAGCCCCTCGTCATTTGCAATCCACAGCAGACAGTGCCGGATTGGCTTTTGGAGAGAATGAGAAGAGACCCCGAGGATGATACAGATCCAGCTGTCGAGATGGAGGAGTTCCTCAGAAGAATTAGTGCGCCTCCAGAAAAGAAGAGAGCCAGAAAATTCTCGAAGATTTTGACTGACGAGTCAGGCTCCCGCACACTCCAAGTTGCTGTCCCAAGGGAGGAATATGATCGAGCCGAGGAGAGGCCCGAAAACTATGTGATCACCACCCTAGAGTTGGGTCGTCCTACGGGAGCCCAAATTGTCGAGGAGTTTGATAACTCCTATCAGGCGCTGAAGGACCAGTTGCTCAGAACAGAAGGGAAGTATAAGAAGTTAAAGAGAGAGCACAAAACCTTGATTGGATATGTGCAAATTCTAGCACGTTCAGGTGAAAAGGCGGACCCAGCAATAGAACTCCCACCTGAGCTTCTGAGGGAGTCTGTTATTGGCTTGGAAGACCTAAAGAAGATGGAGACAGAGGCAGACAAATGGGTCAGCCATGTTCGAGCTAATACAGAGAAATTTATGGAGGACCTCGCCGATGCTTATCAGCAGGCCTCTAATATTTTGACGCGCATGGATATAGTAGATCAAGCCTGGGGCGATACCCGCATCTATCGGACGAAGACTGTTCTTCGTTTAGGGGCTTTGATGCATATACCTCTACAGACTTTGGTGGGTCGAGGTGTAATTCAGGAGGGCGATAGGTATGACTTCACCAGTTGGTACTCCTCGGTGGTCACAGGCCGTGGGTTTCACAATGCAGCAAGGGTAGATTCGGCTAGAACCAGGAAGGCAATGGGTAACATCGTGCAGGGAGTTCTTAATACACTGGAGGCCATATTTGCTAGGAGGCTGGCTCCAGAGGAAATAACTGTTGATGGCTTGAGAGACAAATTGGCTCCATTCTTCTCAACTGCGAGGTCGCTTGTCTAGGATGACTATGAGAATGTCTCCACTTTCTCGAGTATAATTCAGAATACCCAGGACGCCTTGGTGGCATGGAGGAAGTCTTACACTCGGCACGGACAAACGATAGCGGTCTTGGAGTTTTAGCTCAACCATATTCCACCAATTTCAGTTCAGGAGGTTGAGGCGGTATTGGCCCGGTTGAACGAGTTTGCAGTTAGGGAACAGGACAATGGGAACGCTCTGTTGGATGAGGATCTTCTGGAAGATGATGATGGGCATTAATTGCTCATTATGGTTCCTGCAGGGGAGTGGAGAATATTCTGTGCATTTATTGCCCCACTCCTCTCTGTGGCGGCTTTTAAGGCAAAAACCCTAATTAGGGCATAGGTGGCTCAATCTGAGCCCTTTATTGTAATTGAATCTGAGCCGTCCACTAAAATGGGCTAACTATAAAAGGGGCATCCCCCCTCATTTGTAATCTATTAGAATTAGAATTGAATCAGAGATAGAGTTGAGCTAGAGAATATAAGGCATATAGCATTTAGCTTATAAGTTAGCTTAGATTGAGGAGGGAAGAAAAATTTCCTTTAAAAGTTTTGTAAACGTTTGTTGTGAACACTTTTCATAATACAAAGAGTTTCATTGCTTGGTGATTTCTTCTTTGTTATGAGTATCTAGCAAGGCCATTTCATCTTTCCAATTCAAGGTAGATAGAGTAAAATAGACTTTTAATTCATGCAAGTAGTCGTTAATTGTGGAATGTGGTGTTGAGTCTGGACAAGTCTTCCTTTATCCATACCACTAGCGGACTTGTTGATGGTAAGTCCGCCCTGCGTGGTCAACTGGAATTCTGAAACGTAACTTCGATCGTGATTTGTATGTGTTCATTTGCATCATTGTGATGGGGTGCACATGTTGAATCATAATTTGAATATCTTATTTACCCTTTGAAGATTGCACCTACTTTGTCAAAGTTGTCTGACGAGGAGGCGAAACAAAGTTTGGTTTGAAGATTGTTGAAGCTAATCCTCACATTCCACCCTTTAGAAGTAGATGGTAGAGTTCCTATCCCTATCCCTTTAAATTCAGTATTTCCCGGTTAGTTTAGGAGTCAGAGCAATATTGTCAAATCATTTATGTCTTAGCTGCTTCACAAAATCGAACAACTACGTAAGTCCCCTTGAATACCCAGCATATTCACATTAGCCATCTGAGTCTATTCGCGATAAAAGGAACCTTGGAGTTGAATGCATGAACTTTCACGCAATCTTAGCATGCGGAATACTTTGATCAAGAGAGAATAGAATGACCGTTGGACATTTTTATTTTGTGTTGGTGTTGTCATAAAACACACGTCAACACATCCCTTCCTACCAACCTCGATGGCTTACTCTGCCATGCTCTGAGCATTGCTAAGGTCTCGCCTGCTAGCCAACCTTAGCTAGTGAAAATGCGAGCAAACTCCGCCTCACACCCCATCTACACAAATCCTCTGATTCGTTGCACCTTTTGGCCCACTAGTGGGGATCGGCCGATTTTGAGGTCCTTCAAAATGTGCCTTACCGGCATCATTACTCGCCCCATGTATTGGAGCTCCTCCACGTATCTTTGCACTCTACCCAAAGGATCTGATGGATCCATTTGTGATATCTCTGCCACATACCCGCCAAACTTGCTAGCATCATCATCCTCCTCATCTGCTGTAGGGGTCTCCCTCACTATTCGTTCCTCTACTGTCTCTCCTACTACATCTATCCCCTTTGTGGCCGTTGGCGGCTGCTGGTGCACCTCCTCTGCTACTGTCTGCTCCTCTATTGTCTATCCTGCAACATTTATCCCTTTTGTGGCCACAGGCGGTTGCTAGTGCACTTCCTCTGCCATCCTTGCAGTATCACTCTATTGAGTCTGAATGGCTGACCCTGAAACATCCGTATCACCGGCCAACCCTTCTGGCAGACTCTTGCTAGGCGTCTCGGCCACCTCCACTGTGAGGGCCACTGACCCTAGCTAATTATCAATCTGGACTACTCCTGGCACTCCTGGCAGAGTAATAGAAGGAACTTGCTCCTGAGGTGTGATGGTTCCCCAAGTCCCTGAAACCTCTAGGGGCTCGATGGGGGCCACTGGTGATGTCCCTGCCAGGCCTGGCATGGTGACCCTTGAAGCTACTCCATCTCCTACAACGAGCTCTGGCACTCTCTCTCCTGAATTCACCAACCCTGGTGATGCCTCTACTGAAACTGCCGATCTTGGCAGTGTAGTTGTGAATCCTGGTAGAAGTACTGTGTCACCTGAGGCTGCCGAACTCGAGGATATGGCCGTCACTTTTGGTAGTGTGGCCGCTAGCGGTGTCCACCCTGGCAATGCGCCACGTGCTGTGGCTGCCACTCTCAATGTTCGTCCGACGCCGACAAGGTGAAAGTTACAATCGACGAACTCACTTGACCCGTTGGCGGTGCTGGCAAGATGAACTCTGCTGGCTGAAATGGTGGTATTACTACTTCTACTTCCATTCCAGTCTGCGCAGCTACAGCCACAGACACTTCTTCGTCTTCTGGCAAACTCTCCGTTGATGTCGAGGAAGATAACTCAATGTGTTCCCTTTCTCCTTCTTCCCCACTCTGTGCAGATGCTTCCTCTGTCGATGTTTCTTCTTCCACAGATGCTTCTCGGCACTTCCTCTTTTTTCTTGCCATAGAGCCTTCGCCAACTTGTTTTAGCTCTAGTATCGTCCAATAGAATATTGTTCGCAACCCTAGATCCAAATGTTTGAGAGGTTACAGCCGACCCCACCTACCTTTTGGTACCTGTGTGTGGATTGCATCCAGGAGCAAAGCAATCGTGTGTTGTGTCATATAAAATACCTTGTGTGGCTGCGATAAGAATTCCCTCATCCGTTATGAGAGCAGCCGCCCCCAATTGTATACCCTGCCAACGCTGAACCCTACCATGTAATCCACCATCCAAATGGCGATATCTAATGCTCGGCTGGTTGTTGTCAATCGGTATTTTACTAAATCCAGCAGGCACTTCTACTCGGCATTCGCCAAGTAGTTCTTGCGAAGCCCTCCAATGTCGGCATTCCATATGGTGTCTTTCTCCTCGGCTGTCAAATCACTCTAGCAAACTTGTTTAATGAGTATTTCTTTGTGTTGTTGAGTCATCTTTCCTGGCTTGTTGACTCCTGTACCTGTGGCTGGAATGCCAAATACTCTCTTGAAGTCTTGTGCCCAGAAGCAAACTGTAAATGGACAATCCATGTAGTCTATGATTGATTTGTGTGAATGTCGGCAATAATTATCCACTATAGCCTTCATCCAAGGCTCAAAGTCACGGGCATTGAAGAATGGTACTAGCACTACCTTATCTACACGAGCATGTCTCAAGGCAATCTTCAGTGTGTGGTCATCTGCTGTGCTCCTCCACCATTGCTTGCACTCATTGCCAGTTAAGCTTTCCAACATCATGGCATTTGTATCAGTGTCCATTCTCTTCTTCTTCGTTGCCAATGCTACCTTTGGCTTGTACTGCACAATTTATTTTCCTTTGTCCATTTTCATGTTGTCTCGGCAAACACTCAACTTTATTATCTTCCACTTGACCGTTGCTACAACTGCCGAACTGAGGCAAGTGCCGTATTATGAAAATAAATTGAATATTTAATAATTCTCGTACCTTGCTGATTTGAACTTTGTAAATGTAATCAAATCTTATCAAATTGTATCCTAAAGTGACCTATGGAAATTCTAAGTCTGAAAATTTTGTGTATGAATTCTAAGTCAGATTTTATTCTTGTATTTTAAATCTTCTGATTGCAAAACATTTATTAATTTCGATGTTGCAAGATAAGTGGAGACACGTCCGCTCATGGGACGTGTTCCTTGAGCAGGCGGGCTCCCCTTGGCAGATTTGGTGGTTATTAATTAACCAATAATCATGCTTCAACAAGCAGCAATCAAATGATATAAGGTTCGATTTATTTATTCATGAATTTCTATCATCATCTGAAATTCGAATAACTTATTTGTAGACATTATATTTTAAGAGCAATTCGATTAAATATAAATGATGATGATGCATAAATGCAATCATCATTTATATCTGACCGATGCTATCTTAAATCAACACTCCCTCTTAGCTAGGGAAGATATTTCAAAAACAAATAAGTGGAGATATCACCTTCACACATGATATCGAAGATATGATATGTTTTCTCAATATTGTCAAGTCACATGACATTCTTCATAACACATCTTCATTATGGTATGTGCACTGACATCAAGTCACATGATGTCTACCATAATAATTCATGGCATATCCACGGATATATAATTATCCACCATGATTATCTCTTAAGGATCACAATGATCTTCAAATGACATCAAGTACCATGATATCCATCGAAGTGTCCAAGAGATACGATCATAACATGTCCACAAATATCAAGTCCCATGATATCTATCATGATAGTTCAACTCATCATTGTAGAGTCGTCACTTTGCAATGTCACATACAAGTGTTCATTATTAGAAAGATCGTCGCCTTTCAATAATGTACACAGGGGGAGAGGACCCATAAAAGTCATGGAGTCACACACATGACAAAAGAGTTTACACATTAAACATCTTTAAATATATTAGTACAACTTTTAAAAAATTTGAATTCCAATCATAATATCAAATTACATTTCAACCATACCAAGCTTCTTCCTGGAATGTTCAACCTTGATTCTGGAGAGAGGTTTGGTGAGAATGTTTGTTGTTTGATCATTTGAACTAATATACTCCAACTGGATCACATTCCTTTCTACCATGTCTCTTACATAATGGTAGGGGATCTCAATATGCTTAGATCTATCATGGAATACTGGATTTACAGAGAGTTTAATGCAACTTTGATTATCACAGTGAACGATAGTAGGATTCAAGGGTTCACCAAAGAATCCCACAAGAAATTTTTGGAGCCATACTGCTTCTCTTGCCCCCATAGAGGCTGCAATGTATTCAACTTTTATCGAGCTTTGAGCTACTGAAGACTATTTTCTGTTGATCCAAGAGATCATAGCCGATCCTAAACTGAAGCAACATCCTGATGTGTTTTTCCGACCGGTTACACTTCCAGCCCAAACTGAATCAGAGTATCCATATAGATCTAGTTGGTCATTCTTGTAAAGAAGACCATATCCAATAGTGCCTTGAAGATATCTCAATATATGTTTCACAACCATAAGGCAAATTTCCTTTGACTCACACATGAACTGGCTTACAACATTCACTGCATAGCAAATATCAGGTCTGGTGTTAACCAGGTACATCAATGATCCAATCATTTGTCTATATAGAGTGGAATCTACACACTTAGATTCTTTTGCTGCTTCTTTTAGTTTGTGAAGGTTGGTTTCCATAGGTGTAGACATGGGACTACAATCCAACATTCCAAATCTCTTCAGAATATCAATAGTATACTTTCCTTGATTTAGTATGATGTCGTCTGATTTCTGCCAGACTTCTAAACCCAGCAAGTAATATAAAATGCCAGAATCTTTCATGTCAAATTCTAAAGTCAGATCCTTCTTTCCTTGAGCAATGAGGTGATCCTCTCCTGTTATCAGCATGTCATCAACATATAAAATAATTATTAGCATATCACCTTTAATTACCTTAAAATAAAGATTTGAGTTTGCATAATTCTTGGAAAATCCTAGTCCCAAGAGATAGCTATCAATTCTTTCATACCAAGCCCTGGGAGCCTGTTTAAGTCCATACAGTGCTTTCTTTAATCTGCATACATGTGAGTCAAGTTTATGTATCACAAAACCTTCAGGCTATTCTAGATAGACTTCCTCTTCATTGGTCCCATTTAGGAGGGCAGTTTTCACATCCATTTGATGGATCTTCCAGCCTTTAGCGGTTACAATGGCTATCACCGCTCTCACAGATGTGTAACGGGCAACAGGTGCAAATGTTTCTTCATAATCAATGCCTTCCTTTTGTGAAAAACCTCTGGCCACAAAACGTGCCTTATGTTTTTCTATACTGCCATCAACAAAATGTTTGATTTTGAAGAGCCATTTAGAAGAGACAACAAATTTCTCTTTTGGTCTAGGCACTATATCCCATACATTATTTTTAGAATGGATTGATACTCTTCTGTCATAGCGTCCTTCCATACTTAATGTCTGAAGGCTTTTGTAACACTGCGGGTTCAGAATTTATGATGTCATTCATTAGAGCAACATAGCTTGAGAACCGTTTGGGTCTTTTACTTTCCCTAAAGGTTCCTTTGGGTGTTGCATGATTCTCAGCTTCTTTGATCATCTTTCTAGCCCAAAGTTGGCCTCTTCTTGCCATTGTCATTTGTATTCTCATCTGAAGTAGATAGAAGTTCATTTGGTATTTCCTCGGGATACTCCCTCTGAATCTCAGGAGTAGGTTCCACTTCTAAAACTTTAGGGGAATAAGTTTTTATCTCACTTGAACTTCTTGCCCTTTTGAAAGCAATGTCTTCTTCAAAGATGACATCTCTGCTCAATTCAATTTGTTTATGCCCGGGTATGAATATTTTGTAGGCTTTGGAGGTTTCACTATATCCCACAAATACCCCTTTCTTTCCGAAAGGTTCTAGTTTGAATCTCTTCTCTTTGGGCACATGAATATAGGTTGGGAAACCAAAAATCCTAAAGTGACTAATATTAGGTTGTATGCCAGTAAATGCTTCTTCAGGAGTTTTGTTATCTAGATGAGAATGTGGACATCTATTTTGGATGTAGACAATAGTTCTAGAGGCTTCTGCCTAGAAGGAGGTTTCTATGTTCTAGTCAAGTAACATTGCTTTTGCAGCTTCTACAATGTTTCTATTTTTCCTTTCAGCAACCACATTTTATTGAGGGTTGTAGGCTACTGTAAACTCCCTCTTAATCCCAGCATTCATGCAATATTCCTTAAAGATTTTAGAGGTCTATTCTCTCCCATTGTCTGTCCTTAGAATTTTGTTTTTCTTCCCAGAAAAGTTTCCAGTAAGGGCTTTGAACTCCTTGAACCTTTTAAGGATTTCTATTGACTCTTTACACTTAAGAAAATAAATCCAGGTCTTCCTAGAGAAGTCATCTATAAATATAACATAGTATAGGAAGTCTGCCATGGAGGGTACAAACATGGGTCCACATAAATCAGAGTGAACCAGTTCTAAGACATTTTTGGTTTTACTCAAGCTATTGTGAAAGGATCCCTTTGTATTCTTTCCTAGGGCACACCCTTTACAAGCTCCTTCATGAGTTGGTTTTAACTTAGGTAATCTTGTTACTAGTTTTTCCACAGAGGGTAGGGCACGGAAATGAAGGTGTCCTAATCTTCTATGCCAAATTTCATTTGAATCAAAAGTATCGAGGGTAAGGGCTTGCTTGACTTCAGTGCATAGTTTATAAAGATAACCTAGACTTATACCTATGGTTTGAGCTTTCTTTATAGTTGAGTTCTTAGGCCATGCCAGAACTTTCCCATCCATAAAGGTAACCCTATATCCATTGTCTTCAAGAGCATAGAAGGATATTAGATTCCTTTTTATTCCAGGTACGAATAAAACTCCAGTGAGTTGAAAGGAGAGACCAGATTTCAATTTGATGGAGCAAGTTCCAACCCCTTTTACAGGATGTGCAGAATCATCCTCAATAGTTACTTCTTCATCAGTCTCTTCAGTTATGGTGTCTAAGTGTTCTCTGAACCCTGTGATGTGCCTTGAAGAACCACTATTAATTACCCAATTGTTGATATTGTTAGATACTTGACTTGATAAGGCTGAATAGAATACAAATCTCTCAGATTCATGGTCTGAATTTGACTGTCCTACTTTAGCAAAGGATGCTTCTTGTTTTGATCTGTCAGGGCACTTCATTGCATAGTGCCCATATTGATCACATCTAAAATATTGTACTTGAGAGATGTCTTTCCTTTTCTTGGATGATCATTTTCCATAGGAGTTTCTCTTTCTCTTAAATGATCCTTTCCCATAAGAGATTTTCTTACCCCTTTTATTAGATGTTGTGTTGAGCACATGAATGTCTTCATCTATGGATTTTTGTTTGTTTTCTTTTGTTGAGAGTCTTGTTTCCTCTTGTAAGCAGTCTGTTCTTAGCCTATCAAACTTGGGGAGTTTAGATCTCGCACTTATTCCTTGAACAAATGACTCCCATGAGTTTGGTAGTTCTCCTAGTGCAATTAGTGTTAACTCCTTGCTATCAATTTGATATCCAATTGTAGATAATTGATCTCTTAGTTCAATGATCCTCATGAAGTATGCATTAATAGTTTCTCCTTTGTTTATTTGGACATTGTTGATTTGCCTCTTTAATGCAAGAGTCCTACTGGTGTTGTTTATTTCAAAGGTGCTCTCAAGGGATTTGAACATTAGATATGCAGTTTCATGTTTTGCTAGAATGGGTACTATATGGTCCCTAACTGCATCTACTAAGATTTCCATGGCCTTTTCATTGTTCTTAGTCCATTGAGTTTTCTCTGGATCGTCCTCAAGTTCCCTCTTGTTTTCTCTCACAAATGAGTAAATTAATTTCTTTAAGAATCATCATGATTCTGAATTTCCATGATGTGAAGTTGTTTGCTCCTTCAAGACGATCTTCAAATCTGATCACACTTGACATTATGAAGAATGTGATGTGAATTCAATTTCTTAAAAAATACGAATTTTTTCTAAGTAATCTGATATCTAGATTTGATTTTGATTCACTCAACTTGGCTCTGATACCATGTAAATGTAATCAAATCTTATCAAATTGTATCCTAAAGTGACCTATGGAAATTCTAGGTCTGAAAATTTTGTGTATGAATTCTATGTCAGATTCTATTCTTGAATTTTAAATCTTGTGATTGTAGAACATTTATTAATTTCGATGTTGCAAGATAGAAGATTGATTTCCCATTTATATCATGGGAGAAGACATGCCCTAAGGAGACGCGTCTCATGAGAGGACGTGTCCCTTGAGCGTGCGGGCTCCCCTTGGCAAACTCGGTGGTTATTAATTAACCAAAAATCATGCTTTAACAAGCAGCAATCAAATGATATAAGGTTCGATTTATTTATTCATGAATTTCTATCATCATCTGAAATTCGAATAACTTATTTGTAGACATTATATTTTAAGAGCAGTTCGATTAAATATAAATGATGATGATGCATAAATGCAATCATCATTTATATTTGACTGATGCTATCTTAAATCGACAAACTTCAACTGCCAACCGTACCGATATATTCTGCCTCGGTCATACACAGCAACCTACTAGCCATACGCCTAATAAAGGTCGTACGATTTGAAACTTTATGGAGGGTCGTACGCCCTGTGGGATGGATGGATATCGTACGAGCTGCTCTGGTGACGCAATTCTAGGATTTCTTTTTGGCCGTACGATGGTTCTTCTTGTCTGTATTTTACATTTGTTCTATCGTACGATGATCTTGCCTAGCTGTACTACCACTTCCTTGCCAAGTCGTACGAAGTGCCTTTTCCTGCTAGGTCATACGAACTTCCCCCTTTTACCAGGTCATATAGCGTGGTTCTCCTTCCCTTTGCCAAACTGTATGGCATGTTCTTCTTTTCTCCTGCCAATCCGTATGGCATGATGATCTCTCCTGCCAATCCGTAGAGCGTGACCTTCATCTTCTTTGTGAGGCCATACGTGCTCTCCTATACCTTTCTCAAGTCATACGCCTTGCTTTCTTGTCTTCTTGCCAAGCTGTATGATGTACGAATCGGGCTTCAGCTTTCTTTGCCAAGGTTTCTCTCTTTTCGCCAATCTTTCCCTCTGCTTGTTATGCCGTACGATCCCGGTGGCCCAACCTTTTATCGTGAATTCCTTTACTTTGAATTTTCACCTAACTTTTTCTTTGGCGATTTTTTTAAATGGACGTACTATGTAGTCTTTAATTTTTCACCGAACTTTTTCCTTTTGAACTTTATTTTCCTACCTATCTTTATTTTTTTCGACAATTTTTTTAAATGGTCGTGCCTTCTTGTTGGCTGGGACTTGGCGAAGTTTCATTTTCTTTACTTTAATTGGCCATTTCATTTTTTATTTTCCGCCAATTCGTATTTTAATATTTTCTTCTTTATTTAATCCTCTTTTCTAATTCTTTTGATTTTTTATTTTTGCCTTCTTTCTCTCTCCTCAGTTTTGAATCCTTTTAATTCCCCTTTCACCTTATTCGTATTTTCTCTCTCCTCTCTCTTCGTTTTTTGCTTTTCATTTTTCCTTCGCTTATTTTTCTTCTCACCTTCTCTCTCCTTTTTTCTCTCTCCTCTCTCTTCATCTTCCCTTTTTTTCTTTGTTCTTCCTACTTCGTCACCTATCTTGACCTTTTATTCAAATGCATAATACCATTTACATGTGTGCGGGGGCCTTTTATAGCATTCTTCCTCGCAACAAGTCCCCATGTATTGTATATCAAACCATTTGTCAAGTAAAGGGGCAGGACCAGTACCTTTATAGTTGTCGTCGACATACCTTCCTTCATATTGTTGGTACCACATAACATCTTATCCTTCTACCGTTGGGAGTCCGATTGGATTGGATATTACTTTCCAAAGTCCATCCTTCGTTGCTATCTTCCTTACCCTCAGCACCTTCCTTCTCTCCCTTCTCATTTGCTTAAGTATTTATTTTGTATATCTGTCCACATGTGATACGAACATTTCCTCCCTCATGACCACCGTTTTTAAAAAAGGAGTCATCTTCTTGAAGTATGTCTCCCATTCATCCTTTTCTTCGTCATTATCTTCAGGTTGGGATTCTCTTGTCGTTTGTTCTTCCTTCTTTTGTGCTTCTTCATCCATTTCTTTTGCCAAATACCCCTTTCATATGCCTTCGTATGGGGCAACGTAACTCCAATGTCCACCCATTTGTTGCCAGAGCATCGGTGTCCCGAACACTGCATTGGTCAGGTGCTTGTGTATCTGTGGCACTACAATTCCTTCCACTTTCTTTTCCACTAGTCTCTCTTCGATGATCTGGTTCTTGCCTCATTCCGCCCAAACTCCCTTTGTTGCATACCCAGGGCCTCCCAAGCCCCATTCCTACTTCCTCTGTGTCTCCTTCTGCACAGGCCAATCCTCCATGGTGGCGTAGCTAAGCATATTGATGG
>CM021106.1:225267527-225293817 GCA_007115665.2 Sequoiadendron giganteum
ACACTTCAAGGTACCTACTGGCAAAATTTGAGCGAAATCGGAGAACTTACTATTTTTAGTAAGTCAGGGCACGGCTATAAATAGCAGGTCTGCACCCGAGGTTGGCATCAGAGTGACCCTCAAGCTATCAAGATCAAGCGCTGCAACTTTCAGGCAAAACGGAGCTACTGAAGTCAGAAAGTCAAAACTTACTATAAATAGCAGGTGGCTATAAATAGCAGGTCAGGGCAGAGGACTGGCAAAACAGGTTCACCAGGCAGAGAAGATCATACGATGAAATTTTCAGGCAAAACGGAGCCTTAGAGGTTGAAAATCAAGGGACTTGCTAAAAATAGCACAACTTGCTAAAAATAGAATGCGTAAACAAAGACAGGCAGAGGCATGGAAAATATTCTAAGTGTGGGAAAATGAAAGTATCCCCTTCAAAATGCGCCCACCTCATAGATTGATAGCTTGAAAATTGTCTAAGGCAGAATTCAAAGTTGAGCATAGCAAATGCGCCCACCTTGATGGAAGCCTTGAAAGTTTCTAAGGCATGAAACAAAAGCTCATACCTCAAAATGCGCCCAAGGAAGATGTTGCCTAGTGAAAAACGGCTAAGGCATTGAAGATAGAAGTTCACCCTGTGAAATGCGCCCTCAAGAAGGAGAAAAGGTAAAAAAAAATTCTAAGGCAAAAACAAAAGTGGGCATATGAAAATGCGCCCAAGGTTGTGAGGCCAAGTCAAAATTTCCTAAGTGGTGAAAACAAAAGCTTGAGGGGCAAAATGCGCCCATAAGCTCAAGGGGTATCAAAAATTTTTCTAAGTGTTAAGTTGAGAGCTAACCCCCCTAAATGCGCCCTCACCTTGAAGAAAGTGATGAAGGCATTGAAACGCCTAAGGCAAAGTTGAAAGCTCACCCCATGAAATGCGCCTTCATCTTGAAGCTACCCCATCAAAGTGCGCCCACCATGGAGAGGTTAACAAGGAAAATGCCTAAGGCATTGAAATGAAAGTAGAGAGGTCAAAATGCGCCCTCAAGTCAAGGCTTACATGTGAAAAACGCCTAAGTGTTTGAGTGAAAGCTTGGCCTAGTAAATGCGCCCACCTTGCAAGTGTTGTTAAGTGAAATTCTTCTAAGGCATGAAACAAGAGGTTAGGTAAAAATGCCTATGTATGGAAAATGAAAGCTGGAAGTGGTGAATGCGCCCAAGGTATTTGGAAGTGTTGAGAAGTTCGAAAATAAACTAAGGCGTGTAAAATGAAAGTAGACCCTTCAAAGTGCGCCCACCTCAAGTGTAAAAGGGGTTGCTGGAGAAAAGCGGCTAAGGCATTGAAATGAAAGTTGAGGGGTAGAAATGCGCCCTCACTTGAAAATACCACCCCCTAAATGCGCCCACCATGGAGAGGTTAACATGAAATTCTACTAAGGCATTGAAAATAGGAGCTCACCTAGTGAAATGCGCCCTCACCTTGAGAAGGATAATGGAAGCCTTGAAATTCTTCTAAGGCATAAAATGAAAGCTTGAGGTAGTATTTGCACCCAAGGTAAAGTGAAGACCCTCAAAGAAAATTCTAAGTCATCAAAGTGAAAGCTCATGGGTCAAAATGCGCCCACCTTCAAGACATTGAAAATGTTAAAAAAAAGTTCTAAGGTAAAATGAAAGTAGACCCTTCAAAATGCGCCCACCTTCAAGACATTGAAAATGTTGAAAAAACGCCTAAGGCATCAAATCGAAAGTTCAACATCTAAAATGCGCCCAAGTTGAAAGTAAGGACTTAGAAAAAGTTTCTAAGTGTTGAAAACGAAAGTGCCAAGGTAAGAATGCGCCCTTGAAGAGGGATTTAAATTTTAATTCATAAGGCATGGAGATTTTTTTTCAGAGAAAAATTATACCAAGGGAAATACGCCAAGAGAGAAAATGTTAGAAAATTTTTCTAATTGAGATAGCATTTCACTAGGGAAAAATACGCCCTTGGCATGGAAGGATGATTTGATGAGTTTTAAAATTTTCCAAAGGCAGTTGAAGGTTGACAAATATTTTTCAAGGGGAAGATTTGATATCGATGAATCTTTTCCATGGGTCAAGTGAAAATCAAATGAACCCGTTTAAAATGCACCCATGAGTTAACAGAGTTTGAAAATTAATTTCCTAAGGGAAATTTTAATATTTTCAGAGGAAATTTGTTTTGCCTAGATTATTTTCTTGACGGAAGTTAAATCTCAGAGGATGAATTATTTCGAGCATGCAAATAATTTTTAATCACCCGGAGTTGAACATTTTAATGAGAGAATTTAAAATGTCTAAGGCAAATTTTATGAAATCGAGGATTTAAATGACAGACATTTTAAAAGTTGGAAATAAATTTACAAATCCCACGAAATTTTTCGAGTTGAATTTATTTAAACACTACGAGATTTTAAAATGGAATTTTAAATCAAGTCAAGTGAATTTTTTTCTCACGAGTTGTTTAAATCGCCAAGAGTTAACTGGCAGACTAAGAGGAAGGATTCGAATTTTTACAAGGAAGGAATCATTATTAATGGCAACTACCATAATGACCGGCTGACGACTAGCCCACTACTGCGCTTGAATTAGAAGATTCCGAACGAAGAGAGTGGAAAATTGATGAAGGTGCTAAAAATAGCCCCAGCACTACTTAGCAGGATTCTCCGAGAAGAGTTATTTAAACAATCTCTTTCTCATTTCTCCTCACATTGTTTCGAAGTTGAAGTTGCTGAAGAAGTTCTTGAGAGATTGAAATATTTTCGAAGTGGTTGAGGAGAGAAATTCTTTGAGAGTTTATTTTATTTCGGAGTGTTGAGTTGCTGAAAGTACGAAGTGCTGGAGAAATTTTCATTTGCCGAGACTCTTTCTTTCGAAAAGCTGAAAGTGTGTTGCTGCAATTTCGAAGTTGAAGGTTGAAGTTGTTTTCCGGAGTTGCTGGAAGGTTTATTTGTTGAAGTTGCTGCAGAGTGTTGAGTTGCAGAAATTCATTTTGTGCTGAGAAAGTATCCACATTGCTGAAAGTTGGTAGTTGGCTGCAATTTTCTTCGCCAGTCGGAAGTGCAGTCGTTGAAAGCTTCTTTATAAGCTTGAAGTTTTTTATACAGTACGAGGTTTGGAGTTAGTAATTTATGCTGAGAGTTTTTATTTTCAAAAAGCTAACTCCACATTCGCAGCCGTCTCGGAGGTTACTTCATTTTATTTAAAAAAATCTGCAGCCTAGCTTATTGCTATTCTATTTTATTTTGCAGATGGCCGGAGCAAAGGATGTTGCAGGAACAAGCAGAGCCGCAGGCAGAGCTGCAAACACTGAAGCAGGCAAGGCTGGCTCATCCCGGCAGGCAATGATTAAAAGGCTCGCTAAGCCATTTCTCCCAAAGTCAGCAATAGTTTCAAAGTTGGCAGGATTAAATGACACCAACCTTGGTTCATTTAATCTAAATGCACTCAAATCGAGGATGTTCGGGCTAGGGGGCCATCAACCATCAGTCACGGCACATAATATAATGAAGAGTGGAATCTACGCAGCTGCTGGTTTTCCGCCAGCAGTTCAGTGTCCAAAGCTAATTATGGAGTGCGCCAATCACTACAAGCCAGAACGTAGGACGATTGTCTCTCCGGATGGTAAACTGCTCGCCAACTTCACACCGGATGCCATCGGAGAGGCATTTGGGATTCCGACTGCTGAGGAGATGTTATACAGGACAAATAAGAGGGCGGATAAGATGTACTCTTCCTCTTTCGAAAGAGTCACTGCAGTCATCAACAGAGTTTGGATGCAGAAGCCGAGGCCACCCCGCACTAAGCTCCCAAAGCAGATAATTGCCGAGGACGTGAAACAAGAATACTGTGATTTGATAATGATGTTGAGCCGGGTAAATGGGAGTGCACAGGCTTACATTTTCGAGCCTTGGATGTTCTACTTCATCGAGATCATCTTGGAGGGAAAGGAGTGTGTCGATTGGGCTAGGATGATTAGCAACCACATCGATGAGCAATTCAGGAGCTTGAAGGTGACGAAGACTTTCTACATGAGCTCATATGTAATTTACATGTTGGCCAGAATGACTAAGTACAGAGGGATTTCGTACAAGGAGCCAATCGGCTGTGCCCCTGGTCAATTCAAAATCCATGAAGCCTGCACACAGCTACATTTAGCTAACATTGCCAACTATAAACGGGCAAATGATGCATTCACAATGCACATTGCGAGGACACTTCAGCAGAGGACGCAGCAGAGAATATCTAAAGAAGCACAGACATTGATTGAGGAATATGGGTATTGGCTCATCCAATTCCCGAAATTCACATATATTAGGCTGCAAGGGTTCACTTCGTATCCGTATCGGTTACCACGATACCCCACTGATCACATAGTAATGCTTGAGGTATCTAGGCAATTGATTGCCTACGATAAGATTCAGAAAAGGAAAAAGAAGGGTGGACTTGATTTCCCTATCACCATGGGAAATTCCATTGAGATGTGTCCCTCTTTGCAGGCAGCCCGAGAGGCAGAGGACGAGCTGCAATCTTATCATTTGTCATATCACACAGGCAGGCAGGATTTCGATCCTTACAGGAACATCCGGATGATACAGAACGTTGAATACCGGCACAGAGCTCATCTGGAGGACTTTTGGGCAAATGCAGTGGATGAGGCTGAGATAAGAAGAAGGATGTTTTCCAGACTTCCTCTCAAGTTGATTAGAGAATGTGAGATTATTCCAGTTCCCGACCAGGTGGAGGAGGATGTCAACGTCATGCAACCCGACTATGGTTCAGTTAGGGATACTCCTGTCCCACCACCTGATTGGTCCGAGCCAGAGATCATGGACTTGGACACGCTTTCTATCCCGGTGATGACTTTTACCAGGACTTGGGTCGACAGACATGTATGCAGACTCAAGAGCAAGTCGATCGCCCTTACTTATAGCTTGATGGGTGACCCAAGGCCGTTATCGGTAAAAAGGGGGAAACAAATTGCTCAGACATCGAGGGCACAAGTGGAAGTGCCAACCCAACCAATACCGTTGAGGATAGAACAAGCATCACCCGTGCACTCACAAACTCAGTCTTCGAGTTTGAGAGTGGTTTCATTGTTTGCCGATCAGAGGGCGGGATTGGAGGAAGAGTGGGGACTTGAGGAGGTAGATCAACCCAACGCCCGGGAATCAGCTAGTGTCAGTCTATCCAAGGGCGGCCAATAGGATGAGGAAGAGGAAACAATGGCCGACACCCATTTTCAGCAAATGTTGGACACGGCTTTGGAAGAAGAGGAAAACACAGAACAGGGGACCCAAGGGTCGGGAGATACCCAGCTTTTAGAGGAGGATGAGCCTGAGCAAACCAGTGCAAGAGGGGTCGAAGTGCACGAGATGGAGGCAACAGAAGAACAGCCCCTTGTCGTTTGTAACCCACAGCAGACAGTGCCTGATTGGCTTTCCGACATAATGAGGAGAGAACCCGAGGATGATACGGATCCGGCCATTGAGATGGAGGAGTTCCTCAGGAGGATCAGTGCGCCACCAGAGAAGAAAAGGGCCCGAAAGTTTTCAAAGATCTCGACTGACGAGTCAGGCTCTCGCACGCTTCAGGTGGCTATTCCGAGGGAAGATTGTGATCGAACCGAGGAGAGGCCTGAAAATTACGTGATCACCACAATAGAGTTGGGTCGTCCTACGGGAGCCCAAGTTATCGAGGAGTTTGATAACTCCTATCAGGCATTGAAGGATCAGTTGCTTCGCACGGAGGGGAAGTATAAGAAATTGAAGAAGGAGCACAAAACCTTGATAGGATACGTGCAAAATCTAGCATGTCCAGGTGAACCAGCAAACCCAGCAGTAGAACGTCCATCAGAGCTTCCGAAGGAGTCAGTTGTTGCCTTAGAGGATTTGAAGAAAATGGAAACGGAGGCAGACAAGTGGGTTAGCCGTGTTCATACTGAGACAGGGAAATTCATGGAGGACCTTGCCGATGCTTATCGACAGGCCTCAAGTATTTTGGCACGGATGGATATAGTAGATCAGGCCTGGGGTGATACTCGCATCTATCAAATGAAGACTGTACTTCGTTTGGGGGCTTTGATGCATATACCTCTAGAAACCTTGGTGGATGGAGGTGTAATTCAGAGAGGTGATAGGTATGATTTCACCAGTTGGTACTCCTCGGTGGTCACAGGCCGTGGATTTCACGACGCAGCAAGGGCAGATTCAGCTAAAGTGAGGAAAGCAATGGGCAACATCTTGGGGGGAGTCCTCAATACATTAGAAGCCATATTTGCTAGAAAGTTGGTCCTAGAGGAGATAACTGCTGATGGCTTGAAAGGTAGACTGCCTCCATTCTTCTCAGCTGCGAGGTCACTTGTCCTGGATGACTTTGAGAATGTCTCCACATTCTCTAGTATAATTCAGCATACCCAGGACGCCTTAGTGACATGGAGGAAATCTTACACCAGATACGGACAGACGGTAGCAGTCTTGGAGTTCCAGCTCAACCATATTCCACCGATCTCTGCACAGGAGGTTGAAGCAGTATTGGCCCGGTTGATCGAGTTTGCTATCCGGGAGAAGGCCAGTGGGAACGCGCTGCTTGATGAGGATCTTCTTGATGATGGTAGTGGGCATTAATTGCTCATTATGATTCTTGCAGGGGAGTGGAGAATATTCTGTGCATTCATTGCCCACTCCTCTCTGTGGCGGTTTTTAGGGCAGAAACCCTAATCAGGGCATAGGTGGCTCGATCTGAGCCCTTCATTGTAATTTGATCTAAACCGTCCACTGAATTGGACTTATTATAAAAGGGGCATCCCCCCTCATTTGTAAATAATTAGACATTAGATCAAGAGTTGAATCAGAGCTAGAGAGTAGAAGGCATATAGCATTTAGCTTAGAAGTTAGCTTTAGATTGAGGAGGGAAGAAAACTTTCCTTTGAAAGTTTTGTAAAAGGTTGTTGTGAACACTTTTCATAATACAAAGAGTTTCATTGCTTGGTGATTTCTTCTTTGTTATGAGTAGCTAGCAAGGCCATTTCGTCTTTCCAATTCAAGGTAGATAGAGTAAAATAGATTTTTTATTTCATGCAAGTAGTTGTTAATTGTGGAGTGTGGCGTTGTGATTTGAGCATATCTTCTTTCATCCATACCACTAGCGGGCTTACTGATGGTAAGTTCGCCTTGCGTGGTCAACTGGAGTATCAGCACTTAACTTCGATTATGGTTCATATGTTTGTATGCGTCGTATTGACGGTATGAACATGTTGCGTCATAGTTTGAACACTTTTCTCA
Source organism: Sequoiadendron giganteum (assembly GCA_007115665.2). NCBI lineage: Eukaryota > Viridiplantae > Streptophyta > Pinopsida > Cupressales > Cupressaceae > Sequoiadendron > Sequoiadendron giganteum. The sequence goes on from CM021106.1 coordinate 225,274,799, forward strand.
TCTTTTGAAGATTGCACCAACTTTGTCGGAGTTGTTCGAAAGGAGACAAAGCAAAGTTTGGTTTGAAGATTGTTTAAGTCGATCCTCATCCTCCACCCTTTAGAAATAGATTTGTAGAATCCCTATCCCTATCCCCTTTAAATTCTGCATTTTTCGAATCAGTCTAGATACCAGAACAATATTGCCAAATCATTCATGTCCTAATTGCTTCACAGAGTCGAACAACTACGTAAGTCCCCTTGAAATAACCAGCAAAACACATCAACCAACTGAGTGTATTCGCGATAAAAGGAACCTTGGAGTTGAACGCATGAACTTTCACGCAATCTTAGCATGCGGAATACTTTGATCAAGAGGGAATAGAGTGACCGTTGGACACTTTATTCTGTGCTGGCGTTGTCATAAAAAGCACGTCAACAGGAGCCTGTAGAGACGAATGAAGAAAGAGAGGACGTCTTGACACAAGATTTGATAAATCTCTGGAACATATCTCTACGAGATCACATACGAAGGGAAGCCCTTAGGTGAGAAATCCTTGAGGTAGTTATTTGGGATCGATTGGAAGTGAACGACGAAGTTGATCACCTTCTCCACTGCATGCCAAGATTATTGGCTCGCCATTCAATCATCCTACAAGACCTTCAGGCGGAAGAGGATCAGGAATGCCGAAGGCAGCAAATATTGTAGTAGTACGAAGAACGAACCAAACGGGAAGAGGGGGAATAAGACACTAGTCAGAGACATACCCTTGGCAACCAACAATGATCGCATGAATGACCTTTAATGCCCGTACGACCAAACAAAGACAAGAACCGAATACCATTCGGGTACGAAGCGGAGGAGGAAAGAATTCGGCGATCATTGAGAGTACAGGAGCAAGAAAACCGACGACAAAGATTAAGTAGAGCACATCAAAGTTTTGTGGAAGGGAGGGACAAGGAACCCTTCATCACCCTGTACGTAGAAAAATATAAAACCTGAGAAAATGAAGATGAATTGAACGAAGAAATTGAGAATAACATCCAACGCATTCGGGAGTTGTCCATATCGAACGACGACAAAGGGCTGAGGACAGGGAGATCTGAGTCCAAGACCCCTTGGTAGAGGGAGCATCGGAGTGGGACCCATGAAACTCAAGGTGTAGAGGATGCTGACAGAGGATGGGAAAGTGACTCGTACGTGGCCGAGAGTGTAAGTGATGCAGAGGAACGTAATGGGGAAATTGGTCTGGTCGGGTCCAATATACAAGGAGGACAGCGGGGAAGGATGGTGACTCCAAAACGGCAAAAGCTGCCGAAGTTTATTGGGAATGGGTCAGAGGATCCAATTCGACATTGCAAAACATGTGAGACAATCTTGATAGCAAGTGGAGAAGATGATTCGGATCATTGGTTGAAAGCCTTTCTAGTGACACTCAGAGATAGTGCCATCGATTGGTACTTAGAGTTGGACCAAACACATAAAGCTTCGTAGAGGTTATTGAAGTAGAAATTTCAAGATGAATTCAAACTTTTGAGGGACGATAGCGAAATTGTGGTCGAGATTTATAACACCAAACAAGGGAAGCACGAGAATGTGCGGACCTACAACCGGAAACTGAAGAACCTGCTGGGGAAACTTGAGTCACAACTAGTAGATGGCTTAAAGAAGAGATGGTGTATTGAAGGTCTGCTTCCCTCACTACGTAAGAAAATGAAGGTGGTACCTCCATCTTCGTACACTGAAGCATATAATCGTCAGATGGATATTCAAAGCGAGAACAAGACATCCTCTAGAGGGAAGAAGCATGATGATGAAGAAAGCACGGGGGAGAGCAAGGATGAATCAAAAACCATACAAGCTCTCCATTGTGACATGTTGAGAATGATGAAAGAACTAAAAGCCGACAAAAAGGGGTCTAAGGAGGTGACCGAACTATGGTGTACGAAATGCAAAATAGAAGGCCATACGAAGGCGAACTGTCTGAAGAAAATGTTCTGTGACATCTACCAAATTATGGGACACTCCGTCAAAGAGTGCCCATAGAATTTGAAAACACGGAGTTTGCAAGTGTTCTTCACACAGGGCGAACAATCCACCCCTCCGACCGCACCACCTCAGAATAACAACGCATCCCCTGGCGGCTATCGCAACAATCGGAGAAATAATACGCCAAGAAGAAAAATCCAATATAATAGCAAAGGTCAGCCCATGATCTAGTGTCGGAGATGTAATGAATGGGGTCACTTTGCCAGGGAATGCCAGAACGGTCAAGGTGCCGGGGGGAAGCTATGCAAGTGGTGTGGTCCGGGCGATCACGAAGACACTGACTGCCTGAAGCAGAAAGGTATCAACATACTAGAAGTAGCCGACAAAGAAGTCCTGACACTTACAAGGGTGCAAACAAAGAAGGCCAGTTATCCGGACCCTCGTACGGAGAAAGAAAGACTTCGAGAAGCCAAGGTAGAAGTGGAAGAAGCAATGGCAAATGAGCGAAGAACTTCCAAAGCGGCTAGTACGCTGTTGCAGCTGGAGTTGGAAAAGCACATAGTACGATAGGTGCTTCAAACAACTGTACCAATCAAGGTAATAGACCTTCTACAAACCATGCCTCAACGAAGAGTAGCACTCACAAATGTCATGGCATACAATACTCAGATGAGTTTTGTTGATGGGTGTTTTATGACCGCACCAACACAGAATAAAGTTTCCAACGAATACTCTATCCTCTCTTGATCAAATGTTCCGCATGCTAAGATTGCGTGAAAGATCATGCGTTCAACTCCAAGTTTCCTTATGCAAGGGGATAGCCTCAATTGGTTTGATGTGAATATGCTGGGTATTCCAAGGGGACTTATGCAATTGTTCAACTTGTGAAGCAGATGAAATATTTGGCTATGACGCTTTGATTCCTAGACTAACTGGAGAATGCTGAATTTAAAGGGGATAAGGGGTAGAGATTCTATGGTCTACTTCTAAGGGTGGAATACGAGGATCAATTTCAACAAGCTTCGAACTAGACTTTGCTTTGCCTCCCTTGGGACATGTTGACGTGTGTTTTATGACAACACCAACACAGAATAAAAATGCCCAACGGTCATTCTATTCTCTCTTGCTAAAAGTATTCCGCATGCTAAGATTGCTTGAAATTTCATGCGTTCAACTCCAAGGTTCCTTTTATCGTGAATAGACTTAGTTGGCTAATGTGAATATGTTGGGTATTCAAAGGGACTTACGTAGTTGTTCAATTTTGTGAAGCAGTTAAGACATGAATGATTCGACAATATTGCTCTGACTCCTAAATTAATCGGGAAATACTGAATTTAAAGGGATAGGGATAGGAATTCTACAATCTACTTCTAAAAGGGTGGAATGTGAGGATTAGCTTCAACAATCTTCAAACCAAACTTTGTTTCGCCTCCCCGTCGGACAACTTTGAGAAAGTAAGTGCAATCTTCAAAGGATAAATAAGATATTCAAATTATGATTCAACATGTGCACCCCATCACAACGATGCAAATGAACACATACAAATCACAATCGAAGTTAGGTTCCGAAATTCCAGTTGACCACGCAGGGCGGACTTACCGTCAGCAAGCCCGCTAGTGGTATGGATAAAGGAAGACTTGTCCAGAATCAACACCACATTCCACAATTAACGACTACTTGCATGAATTAAAAGTCTATTTTACTCTATCCATCTTGAATTGGAAAGATGAAATGGCCTTGCTAGCTACTCATAACAAAAGAAGAAATCACCAAGCAATGAAACTCTTTGTATTATGAAAAGTGTTCACAACAACCGTTTACAAAACTTTCAAAGGAAATTTTTCTTCCCTCCTCAATCTAAGCTAACTTCTAAGCTAAATGCTATATGCCTTCTATTCTCTAGCTCAACTCTATCTCTGATTCAATTCTAATTCTAATAGATTACAAATGAGGGGGGATGCCCCTTTTATAGTTAGCCCATTTCAGTAGACGGCTCTGATTCAATTACAATAAAGGGCTCAGATTGAGCCACCTATGCCCTAATTAGGGTTTCTTCCCTAAAAAACGCCATAGAGGAGTGGGGCAATAAATGCTCAAAATATTCTCCACCGCCCTGCAGGAACCATAATGAGCAATTAATGCCCATCATCATCTTCCAAAAGATCTTCATCCAGCAAAGCGTTCCCATTGTCCTGTTCTCTAATTGCAAACTCGATCAACCGGGCCAATACCGCCTCAACCTCCTGAACTGAAATTGGTGGAATATGGTTGAACTGAAATTCCAAGACTGCTACTGTTTGTCCGTGCCGAGTGTACGACTTCATCCATACCACCAAGGCGTCCTGGGTATTCTGAATTATATTGGAGAAAGTGGAGACATTTTCAAAGTCATCCTAGACAAGCGACCTTGCTGCTGAGAAGAATGGAGCCAATTTGTCTCTCAAGCCATCAACAGTTATTTCCTCTGGAGCCAGCCTCCTAGCAAATATGGCCTTCAGTGTATTAAGAACTCCCTCCAAGATGTTACGCATTACCTTCCTGGTTCCCTCTGAATCTGCCCTTGCTGCATCGTGAAACCCACGACCTATGACCACCGAGGAGTACCAACTGGTGAAGTTATACCTGTCGCCCTCCTGAATTACACCTCCACCCACCAAAGTCTGTAGAGGTATATGCATCAAAGCCCCTAGATGAAGAACAGTCTTCATCTAATAGATGCGGGTATCGCCCCAGGCTTGATCCACCACATCTATGCGTGCCAAGATATTCGAGGCCTGCTGATAAGCATTGGCGAGGTCCTCCATAAATTTTTCTGTATCAGCCCGAACATGGCTGACCCAATTGTCTGCCTCCGTCTCCATCTTCTTTAAGTCCTCCAAGCCAATAACTGACTCCCTCGGAAGCTCAGGTGGGAGTTCTACTCCTGGGTCTGTCTGTTCACCTAGACGCGCTAGATTTTGCACATATCCAATCAAGGTTTTGTTCTCCTTCTTTAACTTCTTATACTTCCCTTTTGTTCTGAGCAACTGGTCTTTCAGCGCCTGATAGGAATTATCAAACTCCTCGACAATTTGGGCTCCCGTAGGATGACCCAACTCTACGGTGGTGATCACATAGTTTTTAGGCCTCTCCTCGGCTCGATCATACTCCTCCCTTGGGACAACAACTTGGAGTGTGCGGGATCCTAACTCGTCAGTCGAAATCTTCGAGAATTTTCTGGCTCTCTTCTTTTCTGGAGGCGCACTAATCCTTTTGAGGAATTCCTCCATCTCAATGGCTGGATCTGTATCGTCCTCAGGCTCTCTTCTCATTCTATCTTTGAGCCAATCCGACACTGTCTGATGTGGATTGCAAATGACGAGGGGCTGTGTTGACGTGTTTTTTTATGACGACATCAACACAGAATAAAAATGCCCAACGGTCATTCTATTCTCTCTTGATCAAAGTATCCCACATGCTAAGATTGCGTAAAAGTTCATGCGTTCAACTCCCAGGTTCCTTTAACGCGAATAGACTCAGTTGGCTAATGTGAATATGCTGGGTATTCAAGGGGACTTACGTAGTTGTTCGATTTTGTGAAGCAGTTAGGACATGAATGATTTGACAATATTGCTCTGACTCCTAAATTAACCGTGAAATACTGAATTAAAAATGGATAGGGATAGGAATTCTATGAATCTACTTCTAAAGGGTGGAGGACGAGGATCGACTTAAACAATCTTCAAACCAGACTTTGCTTCGTCTCCTTTCGGACAACTCCGACAAAGTTGGTGCAATCTTCAAAGGATGAGAAAGGTGTTCAAATTATGACACAACATGTTCATACCATCACTATGATGCATACGGACATATGAGCCACAATTGAAGTTAAGTGCCAATACTCTAGTTGACAATGCAAGGCGAACTTACCATCAGTAAGCCCGCTAGTGGTATGGATGAAAGAAGATGTGCTCAAATCGCAACGCCACACTCCACAATCAACGACTACTTGCATAAAACAAAGTCTACTCCACTCTATCTACTTGAATTGGAAAGACGAACAAGCCTTGCTAGCTCCTCACAATAGAAGATAGAACCACCAAACAATGATAAATCTTTATATTATGAGAGTGTTCACAACAACTTCTTACAAAGTCCTCAATGGGAAAACTTCCTTTCCTCCTCAATCTAAACTAACTTCTAAGTTAAATGCTATATGCCTTCTATTCTCTAGCTCAACTCTATCTCTGATTCAATTCTAGTTCTAATGTAATTGATTACAAATGAGGGGGGATGCCCCTTTTATAGTTAGCCCATTTCAATGGACGGTTAGGATTCAATTACAATAAAGGGCTCAGATCGAGCCACCTATGCCCTAATTAGGGTTTCTGCCCTAAAAACCGCCACTGAGGGGAGTGGGGCAATAAATGCACAGAATATTTTCCACTCCCCTGCAGGAACCATAATGAGCAATTAATGCCCACTATCTTCTTCTAGAAGATCTTCATCAAGCAGCGCGTTCCCACTGTGCTGTTCTCGGACTGCAAACTTGATCAATCGGGCCAATTCCGCTTCAACCTCTTGGGCAGAAATCGGTGGAATATGGTTGAGCTGGAACTCCAAGACCGCTACCGTTTGACCGTGCTGAGCGTAAGACTTATTCCATGCCACCAAGGCATCCTGGGTATTCTAGATTATACTGGAGAAAGGTGAGACATTCTCAAAGTCATCCAGGACAAGCGACCTCGCAGCTGAGAAGAATGGAGCCAATTTGTCTTTCAAGCCATCAGCAGTTATTTCCTCTGGGGCCAACTTTCTAGCAAATATGGCTTCTAATGTATTAAGGACTCCCTCCAAGATGTTACCCATTGCTTTCCTCACTCTGGCTGAATCTGCCCTTGCTGCATTGTGAAATCCACGGCCTGTGACCACCGAGGAGTACCAACTGGTGAAATCATACCTGTCACCATCCTGAATCACACCTCCATCCACCAAAGTCTGTAGAGGTATATGCATCAAAGCCCCCAAACAAAGTACAGTCTTTGTCTGATAGATGCGGGTATCGCCCCAGGCCTGATCCACCATGTCAATTTGTGCCAAAAGACTCGAGGCCTACCGATAAGCATTGGCGAGGTCCTCCATGAATTTCCTTGTCTCAGTACGAACATGGCTAACCCACTTGTCTGCTTCCGTTTCAATCTTCTTTAAATCCTCTAAGCCAACAATTGACTCCCTCGGAAGCTCTGGTGGGCGTTCGACTGTTGGGTTTGCTGGTTCACCTGGACGTGCTAGATTTTGCACATATCCTATCAAGGTTTTGTGCTTCTTCTTCAATTTCTTATACTTCCCCTCCGTGCGGAGCAACTGATCCTTCAATGCCTGATAGGAGTTATCGAACTCCTCAACAATTTGGGCTCCCGTAGGAAGACCCAACTCTACCGTGGTGATCATGTAATTTTCAGGCCTCTCCTCAGTTCGATCACAATCCTCTCTCGGAACAGCCACCTGAAGTGTGCAAGAGCCTGACTCATCAGTCAAGATCTTTGAAAACTTCCTGCCCTCTTCTTTTCTGGTGGTGCACTGATCCTCCTAAGGAACTCCTCCATCTCGATGGCTGGATCTGTATCACCCTTGGGTTCTCTTATCATTCTGTCCGAAAGCCAATCCGGCACCGTCTGCTGCGGATTGCAAATGACAAGGGGCTGCTCCTCCGTTGCCTCCACCTCTTGCACTTCTTCTCTTCTTGCACTGTTCTGCTCGGGCACATCATCTTCCATGAGCTGCGTATCTCCTGACCCTTGGGTCCCCTGTTCTGTGTTTTCCTCTTCCTCTAGTGTCATGTCCAACATCTGTTGGAAACGAGTGTCAGCCACTGTTTCCTCTTCTTCCACTTGTCGGCCAGCCCTGGATGCACTGACGCTTATACTATCTGATTCTCGGATGTTGGGTTGATCCACATCCTCAAGCTCTCGCTCTTCACCCAATCCTGCCCTCTGATCAGCAAATAATGAAATCACTCTCAAAATCGAAGACTGAGTTTGTGAGTGCATAGGTGATGCTTGTTCCATCCTCAACGGTATCAGCTGGGTTGGTACTTCTACTTGTGCTTCTGGTGTTTGAGCAACCTGTTTTCCCCTTCTCACCAATAGCGGCCTTGGGTCACCCATCAAGCTATAAGTAAGGTCGATCGATCTGCTCTTAAGTCTGGATACATGTCTATCAACCCAAGCCCTTGTGAAAGTCAACACCGGAATAGAGAGCGTGTCCAAGTCCATGACATCTGGCTCGGACCAATCAGGTGGTGGGACCGAAGTATCCCTGACTGAACCATAGTCGGGTTGCATAACGTTGACATCCTCTTCCACCTAGTCGGGAACTGGAATGATCTCACATTCCCTGATCAATTTGAGGGGAAGCCTGGAAAACATCCTTTTCCTTATCTCAACCTCATCAACAACATTTGCCCAAAAGTCCTCAATGTGGGCCTTGTGTCGGTACTTGACGTTCTGTATCATTTGGATGTTTCTGTACGGATCGAAATCCTGCCTGCCTATGTGATACGATAGATGATAGGATTGCAGCTCATCCTCTGCCTCTCGAGCTGCCTGCAAGGAGGGACACACCTCAGTGGAATTTCCCATGGCAATAGGAAAGTCCAGTCCACCCTTCTTCTTTTTTTGAATCTTATCATAGGCGATCAATTGCCTAGATATTTCCAGCATTGTAATGTGATCGGTGGGGTACCTCGGTAGCCGGTATGGATACGAAGCGAACCCCTGTAGCCTAATGTAAGTGAATTTCGGAAATTGGATGAGCCAATATCTGTATTCCTCGATCAATGCTTGTGCCTCTTTGGATATTCTTTGCTGCGTTATCCGCTGAAGGGTCCTCGTGATGTGCATTGTGAATGCATCATTAGCCCGTTTGTAACTGGCAGGGTTAGCTAGATGCAACTGTGTGCAGGCCTCATGGATTTTGAACTGATCAGGTGCACAGCCTATTGGCTCCTTGTATGTAATCCCTCGGTACTTGGTCATTCTTACCAGCATATATATCACATATGAGCTCATGTAAAAGGTTTTCATCCCCCTCAGGCTCCTGAACTGCTCATCTATGTTATCACTGATCATTCTTGCCCAGTCAACACACTCCTTTCCCTCCAAGATGATCTCGATAAAGTAGAACATCCAAGGCTCGAAGAAGTAGGCTTGTGCACTCCCATTTATTCGGCTCAGCATCATCATCAAATCGCAGTATTCTTGTTTCACATCTTCGGCAATTATCTGCTTTGGGAGTCTAGTGCGAGGTGGCTTTGGCTTTTGCATCCAGACTCTGTTGATGACCGCAACAACCTTCTCGAAGGAGGTGGAGTATATTTTATCCGCCCTCTCCTTTGATCTGTACAGCATCTTTTCGGTAGTAGGAATCCCAAATGCCTCTCCAATGGTATCTGGTGTGAAGTTTTCCAAGCGATTTGCCATCCGGCGAGACAATGGTTCTACGCTCCGGCTTGTAGTAGTTCGCAGACTCCATAATTACCTCCGGGCACTGAATTGCTGGTGGAAAACCAGCGGCTGCGTAGATACCACTCTTTATGATGTTATGTGCCGTGACTGATGATTGATGGCCTCCCAGTCCGTACATCCTAGACTTGAGTGCATTTAGATTAAACGACCCGAGGTTGGTGTCACTTAATCCTGCCAACTTTGAAACAATTGCCGATTTTGGGAGAAATGCCTTGGCGAGCCTTATGATCATTGCCTTTTGGGATGAGCTAGCCTTGTCCGTTTCAGTGTTTGCAGCTCTGCCTGCAGCTCTGCTTGTTCCTGCAACATTCTTGGCTCCAGCCATCTGCAAGAATAAGATAGAATAATAATAAGTTAGTTTGCAGATTTTTAATAAAATAAAATAGCCTCCGAGACGGCTGCGGATGTGGAGTTAGTTTTTGAAAATAAAATTCTTCAGCATAATTTTCTAACTCCAAACCTGAAACTGTATAAAAACTCTGAGCTTATAAAGAAGCTTCCAGCAACTGCATTCTGACTGGCGAAGAAAATCACAGCAAACCAATAACTTTCAGCAATGTGAACAATTTTCTCAGCACAAATAATTTGAATTCTCTTGACCACACTTCGTTGACTTCGGCAATTTTAGAAGAAATAAAGAGATTGCTGCAATATGAAATTTCAAATTTCTTCTCAACTCTAACAGCAATCAACTTCCTCAGCACTTCGACTTTCAACAGTTTTGAAAATAAAGATCTCCAGAGAAAAATAAATCTCCAGCAACTCCGGAAATATGCAGCAACTCCAACAACTTGGAAACAAAGTTTCGGCTCTCCAGCATACAATTTTGAAAATCGCAGCAACACACCTTAAGCTTTTCGGAAAGAAAACTCTCAGCAACTTCGAAATAAAATTCCCCCAACAATTTCGACTTAGAAAGTAAAAACTCAAACTCACCCTCAACAACCTCAAAAATATTTCAATCTCTCACAAAATTCCTCACTTCAGCAATTCCAAGCTCTTCAAAACGTGTGAAGAAACGAAAGAAATGAAGTTGTTTAAATAACTCTTCGTGAAGAATCCTGCTGAGTAGTGCTGGGGCTATTTTTAGTACCTTTATCAATTCTCCACTTTCTCCGTTCGGCATCTTCTAATTCAGGCGCAGTAGTGGGCTAGTCGTCAGTCGGTCATTATGGCAGTTGCCATTAATGAAGATTCTTTCTTCTTCAAATTTCGAATTTTGCTTTCTAGTCTACCAGTTAACTCTTGGTGATTTAAACAACTCGCGAGAAAATCACTTGACTTGATTGAAAAAAATTCGTTTTAAAATTCTCGCCATATTCAATTAAATTCAATCCGAAAAAATTCATGGGAGATTTAAAATTATTTAAAATGTCTCCCATTTAAATCTTCAATTTCATGAAATTTGCCTTAGACATTTTAAATTTTCTCTTTTAAAATAATTCAACCCGCTGACAAAAATCACTTGCTCGCTCAGATTAATCCACCCTCTGAGATTTAATTTCCGTTAGGAAAATAATCTAGGCAAAACGAATTTCCTCTGAAAATATTAAAATTTCCCTTAGGAAATTAATTTTTTAACTCTGTTAACTCATGGGTGCCTTTTAAACGGGTTCATTTAATTTTTTACTTGGAAAATATTTCATCAAGTTGTTCACCCCGCTTAAATGTCTCTGGAAAATTTTGTAATCATACCAAGGGCGTATTTTCTCTAGTGAAATATTTATCTCACTTAGAGAATATTTTGAACACTTTCATACTTCTGGCGTACTCGACCCTTGGTATATTTTTATTCTTGGAACCCTCGCCCACATACTTAGAAGTAAATTTAAATCCTTACTCCTTGGGCGTATTTCTTTCTCATTTAATTTTAAATTTCATGCCTTAGAGATTTTCAAGGCTCTTATCACTTCAACTTGGGCGCATTTGACATAGCCCACTTCCATTTCTCCATGCCTTGGCATATTTTTCATCTCCACTTCAGCTTGGGCGCACTTTGATGCCTTCACTATCATTTTGACTTAAGCGAATTTTGAAGATCCCTCAACACTAGATGGGCGCATTTTGGAGGTGATACTTTTGTTTTGTGCCTTAGGAAATTTCTAGCCTCCAACAACCTTGGGCGCATATTGCCATGTCCAGTTTCATTTCATGGGCGCAAATTAGAGGTGGTACTTTCATTTTGAACTTAGGCGTTTTTAGGCCTCCAATATCCTTGGGCGCATTTGACCTCTTCAACTTTCACCTTTGACACTTAGAAGAATTTCCCACCACCATTTGCCTTGAGGGCGCATTTTGCCATGGCTACTTTTGCTTTATGCCTTAGAATTATTTTGGCCTAACCCCTCCTAGCACAACGACGCATTTGATAGGGTATGCTTCTATTCCATGCCTTGGTGTTTTTCACTTTTTTTTTTTTTGGAGGTGGGCGCATTTTGCCTAGGAAGCTTTCACTTTATGCCTTAGAAACTTTTGAAGTCACTTCAACAACTTGAGGGCGCATTTTAGGTGTCATGCTTCATTCTCATGCCTTAGAAATATTTCGGCCCAACCACTCCTAGCACAAGGGCTCATTTGATGGGGTCTACTTCTATCTCATGCCTTAGAAATATTTCACACCTCTGCTTCAACTTGGACGCATTTGGCACCCTCAACTTTTATTTTCCATGCCTTAGCATAATTTTTTCCACCCTCTTGACCCCTTGGGCGCATTTCTATGTGCTTACTTTCAACTTCATCATGGGCGCATATTGGGTGTCAAGGTTTTGTTTTTGCCTTAGAATATTTTTGAAGTATCTTCAACAACTTGAGGGCGCATTTCCATACATGAGCTTCAACTTGGGCGGATTTTAGATGTTGAACCTTCAATTTCACACTTAGCCGCATTTTGAAGGTGACCCCCTTGAAGTTTCCACGCCTTAGGAATTTTCATAGTCTCCCTCTTGAAGGTGGGTGCATTTTGACCCTTGTGCTTTTGTTTTTGCCTTGGGAAAATTTTCACACACTTAGAATTTTGCTTGAGGGTGCATTTGAGAGGGTGTGCTCTCACTTTTGACTTAGACAAATTTTAGGCTATCAATCTTGAGGTGGGCGCATTTTTACTAGGCCACTTTCATTTCCCAGACTTAGAAAATTTTTCATACCTCTGCCTACCTTCGTCTTCACCGTCTATTTTGGGCAAGTCGGGCTATTTTTAGAAAGTCCCTTGATTTTCGACTCCTATAGCTCCTTTTTGCCTGAAAATTTCACCATATGATACTCTCTGCCTTGTGAACCTGTTTTGCCAGTCCTCTGCCCTGACCTGCTATTTATAGTAAGTTCTTGATTTTTTTGACTTCAGTAGCTCTGTTTGACCTTAAACTTGCAACGCCTGATCCTGATAATTTGAGTGTCGCTCTGATGCCAACCTCGGGTGCAGACTTGCTATTTATAGTCGTGCCCTGACTTACTAAAAATAGTAAGTTCTCCGATTCTGCTCAAATTTTGCCAGCAAGTGCCTTGAAGTATGCTGACATGGGTGGGGTACTCCGTTTTGACTATTTCTGGATTTCACCCCCTATAAAAGTGGAAACCCTAATTTGACTTGCATGTATCCCGAACGGTCTCCGTTTGACTTCGTTCCTTCTGCATGTCGTTCTGCTTGCTGAACTGGAGTCTTAGGCGGCTGCCAGAGTGTACCTGCTAAAAATAGAAACTGCCTGAAAAGTGACTCATCCACTGTTGGATGGTTTTGGATGTTATATTGCCTGTGGGGTCTCAAGAAACTTAGAAAAACCCAGAAAACTGGTCCGCATGCATGCACTGGCTAAAAATAGTAAGTCCTCGAAATTTGATCTTCTCCACTTGCATGTCACACTGTTGCGTTGCTCTTGAAAAACCCAGAAGGAATATCCGGACATGCGTTAGAGAACTCCGCATGCAAACCCTAAAAATAGCCTCTGAAGGTTGAACTCTGAAAGTGGTCGTCTCGGTTTGCATGTTATATCGCTGCAAAGGTTTCGAGAAACCCAGAAGTAATCTCCGGACATGCAATGAAGAATCATATGTTTGACCCCCGAAAATGGCTCCTGAAACCTGGACTGCTAAAAATAGCAAGTTGTCTGATCTGGCTCAAAATTTACGTGCAAGCAGCTTGATGTCACCTGAATGTGGTGGAACTGACAGAATTCCAAAATTTTGATAAAGTAGTCCCAAATTGAATACTTACTAAAAATAGCAAGTTGCCGGAATACAGTGAAAATTTAATGGGACCCTGCTGGAAGCCTTGTGATTGCTGTAGTAAGCTCAGATTCTAATTTGATAACCTGGTTTGACCTTAAATAAGCCTGAAGGATGAAAACCCTAATTACGCAGACTTAACCAATACTTCAACTTGGGTCAAATGATAGGACATCCCCGGAAGGACCAGAGATAGAGAGAGAGACGCACTAACCAAAGCCAAACGACCAGAATGGAGCAAAAATTAGGGGGTCCCCATCTGGATGGGGTGATGTGTGAAAAAGGTCAATAGGCTACTGTTCTGTTGCCTCCACCTCGTGTACTTCTTCTCTTCTTGCACTGTTTTGCTCAGGCTCATCATCATCCATGAGCTGCGTATCTCCTGACCCTTGGGTCCCCTGTTCTGTGTTTTCCTCTTCCTCTAATATCATGTCTAACATCTGCTGGAAACGGGTGTCGACCACTATTTCCTCTTCTTCCTCTTGTCGGCCAGCCCTGGATGCACTGACGTTTATGCTATCTGATTCTCGGATGTTGGGTTGATCCACCTCGTCAAGTTCCTGCTCTTCACCCAATCTTGCCCTCTGATCAGCAAATAATGAAATCACTCTCAAACTCGAGGACTGATTTGTTGAGTGCATAGGTGATGCTTGTTCCATCCTCAACAGTATCGACTAGGTTGGTACTTCTGCTTGTGCTTCCGGTGCTTGAGCAACTTGTTTTTCCCTTCTCATCGATAGCGGCCTTTGGTCACCCGTCAAGTCATAAGTAAGGGCGATTGATCTGCTCTTAAGTCTGCATACATGTCTATCGACCCAAGCCCTTGTGAAATTTAACACTGGAATAGAGAGCGTGTCCAAGTCCATGGTTTCTAGCTCGGACCAATCAGGTGGTGGGACCGGAGTATCCCTGACTGAATCATAGTCAGGCTGTATAATGTTGACATCTTCTTCCACCTAGTTAGGAACTGGAATGATCTCACATTCCTTGATCAACTTGAGGGGAAGCCTAGAAAACATCCTTTTCCTTATTTCAACCTCATCAACAACATTTGCCCAAAAGTCCTCAATGTGGGCCTTGTGTCGGTACTCAACGTTCTGTATCATTCATATGTTTCTGTAAGGATCGAAATCCTGCCTGCCTGTGTGATACGATAGATGATAGAATTGCAGCTCATCCTCTACCTCTCGAGCTTCTTGCAAGGAGGGACACACCTCAGTGGAATTCCCCATGGCGATAGGGAAGTCAAGTCCTCCCTTCTTTTTCTTCTTCTGAATCTTATCATAGACGATCAATTGCCTAGATACTTCCAACATTACAATGTGATCGGTGGGTACCTCGGTAGTCGGTATGGATACGAAGTGAACCCCTGCAGCCTAATGTAAGTGAATTTTGGGAATTGGATGAGCCAATATCCGTATTCCTCTATCAATGCTTGTGCCTCTTTGGATATTCTTTGCTGCGTTGTCCGCTGAAGGGTCCTCGTGATGTGCATTGTGAATGCATCATTAGCCCGCTTGTAACTTGCAGGGTTAGATGTAACTGCGTGCAAGCCTCATGGATTTTGAACTGGTCAGGGGCACTGCCAATTGGTTCCTTGTATGTAATCCCTCGGTACTTGGTCATTCTTGCCAGCATATATATCACATACGAGCTCATGTAAAAGGTTTTCGTCCTCCTCAGGCTCTTGAACTGTTCATCTATGGTATCACTAATCATTCTTGCCCAGTCGACACACTCCTTTCCCTCCAAGATGATCTCGATGAAGTAGAACATCCAAGGCTCGAAGAAGTAGGCCTGTGCACTCCCATTTATTCGGCTCAGCATCATCATTAAGTTGCAGTATTCCTATTTCACATCTTTGGCAATTATCTGCTTTGAGAGTTTAGTGCGAGGTGGCTTTGGATTCTGCATCCAGACTCTGTTGATGACTGCAACAACCCTTTCGAACGAGGAGTACATTTTATCTGCCCTCTCTTTTGATCTGTGCAGCATTCTCTCAGAAGTAGGAATCCCAAATGCCTCTCCAGTGGCATTTGGCGTGAAGTTGGCAAGCAATTTGCCATCCAGAGAGACAATGGTTCTACGCTCCGGCTTGTAGTAATTCGCACACTCCATGATTAGCTTCGGGCACTGAATTGCTGGTGGAAAACTGGCGGCTGCGTAGATACCACTCTTCATGATGTTATGTGCCGTGACTGACGGTTGATGGCCTCCCAGTCCGTACATCCTTGACTTTAGTGCATTCAGATTAAATGACCCGAGGTTGGTGTCACTTAATCCTGCCAACTTTGAAACAATTGCCGATTTTGGAAGAAATGACTTGGCGAGCTTTTTGATCATTGCCTACCGGGATGAGCTAGCCTTGCCCGTTTCAATGTTTGCAGCTCTGCTTGTTCCTGCAATCAACTTCCTCAGCACTTCGACTTTCGGCAGTTCGAATAAATAAAATCTACAGCAACTTCGAGAACCTCTGCAACTTCAAAAAAATCTGTAGCAACTTCAACAGCTTGGAAATAAAACCTCAGCTCTCCAGCATACAATTTTGAAAATTGCAACACACACTCCCAGTAGCTTGATAAATAAATCCTCCAGCAATTTCGCACTTTCAGCAACTGAACTCTTCGAAATAAAATAGAACTCTCAAAGAACTTCTCTTCTCAGCAACTTTGAAAAATGAAAGAAGAAATGAGAGAAAAGACTGCTTAAATAATTCTTCTCGAAGAATCTTGCCAATTAGTGCTGGGGTTATTTTTAGTACCTTCATGAATTCTCCACTCTCTCCGTTTAGCATCTTCCATTTTAGGCACAGTAGTGGGCTAGTCATCAGCCAGTCATCATGGCAATCACCATTAATGAAGATTCTTTCTTCTTCAAATTTCAAATTTTCCCTTCTAGTCTGCTAGTTAACTGCTGGTAATTAAACAGCTCGTGAGAAAATCACTTGACTTGATTTGAACAAAATTTATTTTAAAATTCTCGGCATATTTAATTAAATTCAACTCGAAAAAATCATGGGAGATTTAAATTTATTTTCAACCTGCTAAAACATCTGCCATTTAAATAATCAACTTTGCGCAATTCGCCTTAGACATTTTAAATCTTCTCTTTTAAAATAATTCAACCTGCTGACAGAAATCACTTGCTCGCTCAGATTAATCCACCCTCTGAGATTTGATTTCCCTTAGGAAAATAATCTAATCAAAACGAATTTCCTCTGAAAATATTAAAATTTCCCTTAGGAAATTAATTTTTCAACTTTGTCAACCCATGGGTGCCTTTTAAACAGGTTCATTTAATTTTTATTTGACCCATGGAAAAATATATCAGTTGCTTCCGCCTTGGAAATAAAATTTCACCACTTTATTAATCTCCATGCTTGCCTTAGGAAAAATAAATTTCAAGCTCACCCATATTGAAGGCGTATTTTCTTCTCATTCAATTTTAAATTTCCATGCCTTCGGAATTTCTCCACTTCACACACTTAGTAGCAAATTTAAATCCTCACCCCCTTAGGCGTATATTCTTTTTTGATGAAATATTTATTTCATTTAGAAAAAATTTCTTCACTTTACACCTCTGGCGCACTTGACGCCTTGGCATTTTATTTTTCATGACTTAGAAATTTTTCTCAAGTCTTCATTTCATGGGCGCAAAAGGGAGGGTGAGCTTTCATTTGCAATGCCTTAGCCTTTTCTTCTCTTCTTTTTCTTGTGCTAACTCCTCCATGGTGGGCGCATTTAGGCATGTCCACTTTCATTTTTACTTGCCTTAGGCGCTTTTTTTCAAATAACAATCCTTGCTGGGCGCATTTCCACCCCTCTACTTTTGTTTTCCATGCCTTGGAGTTTTTAATTTCATCAACCCCTTCAAGGGCCCATTCTTACCTTGGCACTTCCATTTACTTGCCTTAGAAATATTTCGCCTAACCACTCCTAGCACAAGGGTGCATTTTGCATGTGCTACTTCTACTTTCAACACTTAGGTGTTTTCACCTTCTGCAACCTTGGGCGCAAATGACATGGGTTACTCACATTTTCCACGCCTTAGACAACTTCACACTTGAGGTGGGGGGATTTTCACTTGTTTACTTCAATCTTCATCATGGGCGCAAATCACCCTTGATACTTTCATTTGTGACTTAGAAACCTTTTGAAGTCTCTACCTTGGTGGGCGCATTTAAGCAGTGGAGGTTTCATGTGAGGGCGCAAATTGCCATGCCCACTTTTATTTCATGGGCGCAAATTAGAGTTCTTACTTTCATTTTGAACTTAGGCGATTTTAGCCTTCATTTATCTTTACTTACCTTGGGCGCGAATTAAAGGTCTTAGTTCCATTTTGCCTTAGGCGCTTTGAGCCAATTCCTTGGGTGCATATTGGGTAGACAACTTTTATCTAGGGGCGCATTTCATAGGGTAAACTTTCACTCTCCACGCCTTAGAACTTTTTCAAGGCATCACTACCCTTGGGCGCAAATGAGGTGTTGCACTTTCAATTTCATACTTAGTCGCTTTTCACCTATCCTCTTCTTCCTTGGGCGCATATTGATGGAGGAGCTTTCATATGAGGGCGCATTTTCACTAGCATGCTTCCATTTCTCCATACTTAGACGTTTTAAGGGACTCATCAAGGTGGGTGCATTTGCTAAGGTGAACTTTCACTAGAGGGCGCATTTCCACATGCCTAGTTTCATTTTGTGCCCTAGAAGATTTTCCAATGATATTCCTACCCTTGGGCGCATATTGATGGAGGAGCTTCCAAGTGAAGGCGCATTTGGCATGTGTGACTTCCAATTTCATACTTAAGAATATTTTAAGTCTTCATCATCTTGACTAGGGCGCATTTTCACTAGGCAACTTTCATTTTCCAGACTCAGAAATTTTTTTTCATACCTCTGCCTGCCTTCGTCTTCACTGTCTATTTTTGGCAAGTCAGGCTATTTTTAGCAAGTCCCTTGATTTTCAACCTCTACAACTCCGTTTTGCCTGAAAATTTCACCATCTGATCTTCTTTGCCTTGTGAACCTGTTTTGCCAGTTCTCTGCCCTGACCTGCTATTTATATCCACCTGCTATTTATAGTAAGTTCTTGACTTTCTGACTTCAGTAGCTCCGTTTGACTTGAAACTTGCTATGCCTGATCCTGATAACTTGAGTGTCGTGCTCATGCCAACCTCGGGTGCAGACCTGCTATTTATAGTTGTGCCCTGACTTACTAAAAATAGTAAGTTCTCCGATTTTGTTCAAATTTTGCCAGTAGGTGCCTTGAAGTATGTTGATGTCGGTGGGGTACTTCATTCTGACAATTTTTGGAATTTACCCCCTATAAA
>CM021106.1:225293917-225352132 GCA_007115665.2 Sequoiadendron giganteum
AAATTGTTGAATTTGAGATTTCTATTATATCGAAAATATGACATGTCACATCATAATATACATATTGTACTTGAATAACTAGTTATAAAAAGATGTTTAAGAATAACAATTCAAATTAAACTTTGGAAAATTAGTAAAATAGCAAAATTGCGAATACTAACATTTTAAATTCTTGAATACTATTACTAAAAGACTAAAAGTAAATAAAATATTAAAATTTGACAACTGAAATTGTTGAATTTGAGATTTCTATTATATTGAAAATATAACATGTCACATCATAATATCATATCATAAAGATGATTACAATGAGTAGCATGATACATTGATATGAAAATAACTACAAAATGCAAAATGGTAGTGAAGGGAGGCCTCTAGTCATCCTCAAACTCCTTATCACTCGAACTACTGGAATCCTCGTAGTCAAGCTCTACCAAACTAACACCAACCGACTCTACATCTGAAGCCAAAACTGAAGCATCCTCATCAATCTATCCTGGCTCCTTTGGCTGTACATCCCATCGTGCTACTAGAATCTCTTTGTACACAAGTGTTTTGTGGTCGATGAGACGCGAAGCACTATGTACAACCACAAGCTTCTTTGCTCTCCTAGAGGTAAGTCTATTCCTCTTAAGAGAGTGGATGAAGCTATATGTAGACCAGTTCCTCTCAGCAGCTGAAGAAGTAGAAACCTGAGATAACAATTGGATGGTTAGAGTGATAGTCAAAGATTCCAATCCATGGCAAGTCCACCACAAAATTGGGTCCTCTTGCACCATAGTTGCCATATCCATCTTGGCCCAATTTGAATAACCCCTTAGAGTGGCAAATTTGGTCCACTTAGTGTGAATCGTGCTGGCATCTACAACATCATACATCATCTCAATGCACCAGAAGAACCCTGCCTTCACCTCCGCATCCTATATCGGTGTCACTCTACCGGGCCTAGTCAAGTACCACTTAGGATTCAGTGCATAGGCTGCCATGTGCAAGGGAGTGTTGAGCTTCTCCCATCTCTTGTGAATGATTGGTTGAATGTGCTTGTGATAGAATGCTAATGTGGGGTCCCTCTTGCACAACAACCCTCATCTGATCAAGCATAGAATTGATGCACACATACACCTCTCCAAGGTTAGGTGCATCCGCATCCCATACCTGAAAACCTGGAAAACTGGTTTAATGATGGCGATAATATATTTTGCATCACCCCAGAACAAATCACTCTTCATCGTATCCTTCACCCTCCTCCCCTGCTCTCTCTTAGACTTGACCCGCCTATTCCAATCTGTTGTCATAACCATGAGTTGCAGTGCCTCTTGCAACTCAATCATTCTCTCCAAGAGAATGAAATAGGAAGCATATCTCGTATCAGTCGGTTTTAGGAACTCCTTAGCGAAGGTCCTAAAGAGTGCATGTGATGTGTGGTGGTTGTAGATAAACATCTGCACATCTTTCGCATCATTTACCACTGCTCTAATTCAACCAATCTTCCCCATGTCCTTGAGTGCATTGTTCATGCCATGCACACAACATGGAGTCCACCAAATATGCCTATCAGTTGCCTCAACGAGTCTCCCCGCAACTTTGCACACATGTGCTGCATCTGTCACTATTTGGACCACATTTTGTGGCTCAACCTCCTCAATAGCCTCCTTGAGGACCTCAAACTGAAAATCAGTATCTTTGCGATGCCCTGAACAGTCAATTGCCTTAAGAAAATATGGGCCCTCAGTACATGTAACCATGATATTAATGAGTGGATGATGGCTAATGTCCATCCACCCATCCATGACTATGTTGCATCCTGTCTTAACCCAACACTCCTTCATCTTCTCCATCAACAAATTGATGTTCTTATCCAAGATCGTGGTCCTCAATTTTGTTTCACTTGGTGGCACATACGATGGTCCTCCCTTTGCCACCATCGATATCATCTCCTTATAATAAGGAGATCGGGCAACATGAAATGGGATGCCATTGGCAAAGAAGAACTTGCCAATGGCATCATCTATGTCATCCTTGAGCTGCGCATTAAACAAATCTGCTATGGGGTTAATTTGAGTTTGACTTTGCAATTTTTGTTTCCCCCTCCCCTCCTAAAATTTTAAAATTTGATGTTGAATCTTGATGGAAAGATGAAAAATAACAATGAGCTTTGAAATGAAAATATGAATATGCATTTGCAGCCATGTTAATGAAATTATGATTAAGTTTTTAATCATAATTTCATAGACATGTCTGCAAATGCATATTCATGTGTTCATTTCAAAGCCCATTGTAAGATTCAACATCAAACTACATTTTCAAAATGAATCTAAAAACTTAGAAAAAATAAATAAAAATAAATTGAAAAAACTTCAAAAAATAGTCATAAAATCCTACCTTGTGCTTGAAAAATCCTTCAAAGTTGGTGTAGAATGCTCTTTTTCTTCTGCTTTCTCTTTCTCACCCCACTTGCACTTGCAACACCTCAAACTCACTCTTTCACTCACTCTTCTCATTGGTTTTCCTCTTCTTCACCTAGCTGTTGAAAAAAATCAAATGGCATATGTGTGCAAAAAAATGAAGAATGAGAGTGTTTTGTTTAGCTTATAGGCTTTTAGAAGGGTCCCACAAGCCTTTAGGATTCGGCCCAAGGCTCACATTCTGAGAAAATTAAAAGAAATTTAATTTTTTTTGCTTTTTTGCACTTCCAAGCGTGGGGGACGCTTGGGCGTCTTCGAAACGCTTGAGGGACGGCTAGAAGTCCCAGAGATGTCTAGGCATCCTTGCCGTTTCCTCGGAGTCTCCCAAGTCCCAACGGTGGTGGGGGGACGTTTCTTAGCTATCCCCAAGTCTCCGAAATGTTTGGCTTGGCGAAATGGCTAGATGGGGGGGGGGGAACACTTCCTGTGGAACACTGGTATATTTTAAATTCCCTCACAAATTGCATGCCGACAAATGCCTACCAAATCAAGCGTGATCAATGAATTGTCATACCACTATCATAACCATCATGGAAACCATTATTTGAACATCAATTGAGCATCCCAAGGAAACCTAGGCCTCTTTTGGAGTTATAAAATATTTAATTTTAATATTTAAATGGCTCGAAATCGATTTTAAAATATAAATTCCATCGAGGACATAATTAAATATTAAAATTATCATTTCCCTATTAATTTACCTTAGCCTAGGAAATATGGAAATTGGACTAATATTTGCTTGAATTAAATGAATTTGAAAGGGGACATGACAATTTATCCCCTCCCAAAATTGTTTGTCCTCAAGCAATTCAAATTTGGGTGATCTAGAATTTCAACATCTTCCCATGAAGCATCCTCAATAGGGAGACCTGTCCAATGGATTAGATATTTTGTTATACTTCTATTCCTTAGTTTTTTCACCCTAGTATCAAACACAACTTTAGTAATTAAGATTAGTCTTCTTTCATCATCCAAAGGTGGCAAATCAAATGTTAGAAGGAACAATGTGCATACCAACTGGGTTCTTCAAACAAAAGATATGAAAAACATTATGAATTTTGCAACCTTCAGGAAGTTCTATTTCATATGCTACTTCACCTACTTTCTTGATGACTTTGTAAGGTCCATACAATTTGGGCTTGAGCTTTTCTCTTACACTCCTCTTGATGGAAGATTGCTTATATGGCTGCAATTTTAAGTACACCATGTCTCCTAGTTCAAAAGTTCTCTCAGTTCGTTTCCTATCTGCATAAATCTTCTATTGATTATATGCTTGTTGCAAATTTTCTTTTAACAATTTCGATATATCTTGGCTTTGTTTAACCAGATCATTTGTTGTAGGCACTCTACTATCTATAAATATTAAATCAACAAATTTTAATGCATCATAACCATACAATGCCTTGAATGGAGACATACCAATAGACATTTGTTAAGTTGTGTTGTAGTAGTATTCTCCTAAATGAATCCATTTGATCCACATTGTTTGTTGACTAAAAATATAGTTTCTCAAATATCCCTCCACCCACTTTTTTACAATTTATGTTTTCCCATTTGCTTGTGGGTGGTAAGTAGTGCTTGGAGTAAGCTTGGTACTTGTCAAATGAAATAACTCTCACCAAAATGCATTGAGAAATCTACTATATCTATCATTGACTATGCTTTTGGGCAAACCATGTAATCTGAACACTTCCTTGAAAAGTAAATCAGCAAATTGAGATGCTTTTTACTCAATAGAGATAGCAAAAAATGTGCACATTTAGTCGATTTGTGTATTGTTGGCGTTTCAATTCGCACCTCTGGAGTGCGTATTGGAAACAAACAGCTATGCACAGATAAATTGCTCTTCAAATAAGGAGGGGAATCTCCCTCTTTTGGTGATTATGCGTTAAAAGAAATGTAAACTAAATTCCTATCTTTTTAACTCAGTTGAGAGCACAAGGTTTATAAAACTATATGCATTGTAGTTGAGGTTTTCTCTGGTTTCGTAATCTCAACTACAACTAGGACTAATTTATAATGCGTCTATCTCCTCAAGTAAATTCAGAGAAAGAGGATTTAGAGGTAACGGGGAATGATTGGGGTAACTTAGACAAACTGGTTCTTAGAACGCATCCAAAGGCTCATTGCTCTTTCAAATGTATGCTGAAATAGAGTTTATGAAAGTAAAACAGCAAATGATAAACTAGATCTCAGGATTCCCTTGAAGGCTCATTGCTCTTTCGAGGTGTAGGCTGAAATAAAGGTTATAAGAAACAACATCAAATGATAAGCTAACTATCAGGATTCCCTTGAAGGCTCATTGCTCTTTTCGAGTTGTAGGCTGAAATAAAGATTATAAGAAACAACATGAAATGATAAACTTTATCTCTAAACTCCCTCGAAGGCTCATTGCTCTTTTCGAGGTGTAGATCGAAACAAAGATTATAGAAACAACAGTTATTGAAAGATCTTGAAACTTTGGATCAAAGGCTCATTACTCTTTTGGTTTATTTCCTCAAACTCAATCAATGGATACACGTTTGGGACAGAAAATTGTAGAAAGATGTTAGATCCACATTGTATTAAACTTGAAAACGGATAAAAACATCACATTCAATAGAGCAATTTTTTTTTTTTTGAAGATAATGCAACAAGACAAGATGCAATCAAAGTTGTCATACAACTAGTAAGAGAATATTCTACACAAGAACATGTACATAAACTGAACTTTTAAATTCAAGTACAAGCAAGAGTATTAAGGTAAGAGATTAGAACCCGCATCTGGTTTATGCATCTTCCAAGACTCAGCTCGCCATTTGCACATGCGGGAAAGCATAATCTGAGTGCTTTTTCACCAACCACGGACATGTGTAGTCCCTTGCACACCTTCCCTCCTTACAAAAGGTAAAGTTGGAAAACCCTCGAAACAACCATTTGATCTGGTGGTGAAACCCTTCCTAACTGACTCTGCTTTACTACTAAGGATTCCTTCCTACTAAGCAAGCAACTTTGGCTAGTTAGGTATCTAAGTTACGTGTGAGTACTAAGTGCAGGCAGAGGCACTTGCACCTACTATGGCCATAGCTTGTACAACTGTACAAACTCATTCACCTTGCTCGACTTGGAATACACAACTAACCTAGGGCTTCCGGGAGTCTTTCTCTCCGCCCTTTACTCTTAGCAAGGACACCTATCCTAGGACATAATCTCTAACCTAGTTAAGGTATTCAGCAAGACTCATTTTTCTTGGCTACTTGCCACATGTAGCTACGTTAAAGACCTAGGGCTTTCAACACGACACTCTTCTCTGGCTTCCTGCCATGTGTGGCTGTCTGTCAAGAACTAGGGCTTCACTTTAACACTCCTTGCAAAGAGAAAATAAGTTTCTTTCAGGAAAAGAAAGCATTCAGAGCCCTAATAGAATTTGAATTTAAGTTTTCATTTTGAAAGAGAAGGTAGTAGAACCATGCTTGTACTGCAAGTTTGATTTAGTGCACACATGGCACTTAGTGCATGCAAGTTCAATCTAAAGGCACACATAGCAAGACTCCCTTTGGTAACCAACCAAATCAGGTATATACTCACATAAAATCGAACAAGTTATAGTTCCTTGTTTTCATTAATCGAATTTCAGTCTTTACTCACAACAGTGCATACTCAACTTAACCTTTGATTTCTTGTCAAACTTAAATAAGAGCTACTTACAAGATAAGTTCTCTATAACTTTCTACAATTATGTTACGATGTTGTACTACAGATTATAAGAACATTACAGATATCTGGTAAGACAGATTAAATACAGGCTGAAATAATTTTTAGAGTTTTCTTTTTTTTTTACCAAGATTCACCTAGATTGAATGGAGGGAGAAAAGCACGCAGCAACCTGTCTTTTATTAGCTAGAAGACATAAATGATAAATTTGCAGCTGTATGCAACAATAAACTAATGGACTCTCTTCATTCTAGAGCACTTATCTTCAGAATTAAATAAACACTAGCAATACGTGCTTGCTATGAAATGTCTGAAGTTGAATTCGCTTTAGCTGAAGACCAATATGGGAAGAGCTCTCTTCGAATATTTCCCTGGCTCCACTCCAACTCAGCTGTGGCGCTCAAAGTATTCTTCTTGTTTATAAGAGAAACGTTTTTCTTGGAGCTTCCGATTTGTTGCTCCTTCTGATCTCTATCTTCTAGTTCGCTAACCACCTTCTTTCTTTTTCTCACCCCTGTCTCCTCCCAACCACCCGTCTATGAATTCTCCCCCAAAAAATGATCTTTTCCTTCGTAAAATCTTCGATAGCACCTTAGGGTGGTTAAAATAACTTATTCATTATTTTCTCTAGCTCTCTCCTCCAGTAAATCGAGCTAGCTAAGAATACGAATGAATAAATCAAGAAGGCCCCCAAAACCAATTCCTCCACCGCAGATTAGAAAGAATTCCTCCTTTTTAGTTACGCCACTCTTGTGGCTGAAGATTAGGAACCACTTAGCACGATTTTAGCCAATGTACCCATTATGGCAATAAGAGATATTTCAAATAAAGTATAAGCATTATTAAGTTCACCATCTCAAGGTGGCCCACCTCCTTGTTCTAGTTAATAGTTAAATTTTACATAAATAAAATTCAAATCCTTTTTCAACAACATGGCGGCAAGACTTTACAACCTCTCCCATTTAATTTTAATATAATATTCATTTTGATTAAAACACAATCCATTTAAATATTTAAGCAATTTATATTTAGCCTGACTAACTAATTACAAAATATAATTATATATATATATATATATTTACATATCTGAAATGTCTCAAAGTAACATCATGTGACATGACCAAATTTCATCTAAAGAATAATGAATAATATATATATATTTATATATCAATAGCTAAGCTATTAGGGGAAGTTCTTACACAAATTTCAAAGCCAAAATCTAGATTAAATTCAACGACTAATAAAGACAGGGAAATAAATTGGCTTACGAAACCCTAAAACCATTGTCGATGAAACCACCTCCTAGAATTACTCAAAAGACTTACATCGAACAAGGCTCCATACTACACACTTCTAGGGTTCCAAGATCCCTTGACCAAACCCTAACTTAGATGGTGATTCCAGAGCATTTCCAACAATACCTCTCTACCCCGATGATGCTTCCCCTCTTCCGAGGTTCACGGTATGGTTGTCCTGCATCCAACTCCAAACAAGAGAGAAATTAGTCTGTCTTCCAGGTATTTCTTTATTACATAACTTATATCAACATTATTACTGTAAAGTAGCCTTCTCTTTTCTAGGGCATCAAAAGACAAGTTATACATCATGAGAGATCATAGCACATGTTTTCATTGCATTAACGGAAATCAATCACAAGATTTCTAGAATCATGCAAAGGTAACTCTACATTTGCATCATTCATCATTCATCTAGCAAAAACGTAAAAGTGTTCTTAAAGCCACTAGGGTGGGATGTAAAGAGGACAATCTACAATCAACGATCAACCAAATTACACTTGAACAAAGATGAACGCAAGTATATGAACAACAAGAAAGCTAGCGAAAATAGCTCAGTGTTTTGTTATCACAAGTATGGTTAAATTACAATGAGCAAGGTTGCTCTTATTTATAGACACTCAAAGGAGTAGGTAACCCTAAAGTCTCCTTGAGTTAACAAATAGTTCTTTCCAATTTGCAAGATTTATTCCTATGTCTAAACAAAGGTAACTTAACAGTTAACTAGAAAGAGTACTTCAGTTAACTGATTCTAAAACTAAATAGAACTCCAATGTACAAAGGTGTTTACAAAAATAGACATGCATAAAAGGTGGGATAGCGAGTTAACCTAGAAAATGCATCAAGTTAACTGCTATGTCAAATGCTTTCTTTGGAAAAGGTGGGACGTCCTAACTAGTAGTTCACACCTCAACAATTTGAGTAATCATCTCCTCCAACCAATTGTTAACTACCTCATCATTTGGAGATCGTCGTATGCCTCAACTGTCAGCTTGCTGCTTGTTAGCAACTTGAGCAATCCTGAAAATATCTGCACACTTCAACTGGCAATTCACTGATTGGTAACTTTGGCGGCTCTGTAACTGGAGTGATGACCTTTGTTTCTTCTATACCTTTATGCTTTTGACGTTTTTCTTGATTTTTCTCAATGGAAGAGTGTTGCATGATGAAACTGCAAAGTTTGACTGTGAACACTCTAGCTGTGAGAAATGCTCATGAACTTGTTGCACACGTACAGTTCCAATGGTATGCAACCCTCTAAACTAGCCTTGAAAGGCTATCAGATATACGAGGTTTGAAATCATATGGAATTCGTGGACTTTGAGTGTCTACGCCTGTCAAATCAACCACCAGATTCACTTGATGTAAGTCGGTGTGAAGTGTTCTTACGAAATTGATTTGGTCTTGAATTCAACTTGAGAGAACTACATATTGAAAATCTGGAAGAACGATTGGGCACACGCCTATACTTGAACAAATTTTCCGTAGAGGCTAAAAATAGCTTCCTCGAGAAGCAAGTTTTACAATTTTTTTTGAGCTGTGGGGCTGAGAATATCTTTTTGAACGAACCCAAAATGTTAGATTTTCTCAAAAATGACTTTTTTTTGGACATGCAACAACCCCTCAAAGGTAGAAGCTGCAAAAGTTATTTTTTCCCGATTTTTTTTGGAACATGGGTTTTGTAGCCAATGCTGTGCTGAATGAACCCAGAAGGCCAGATCTGTGAGAAAATGGAGTTTGCTCGAGCATGCAAGAAAACCTAAGACTAAAGTAGAATGATTTGGGGGGAAAATGTTGGAGATATGAATTGTTGCCTTTGAAAAATTACGCCTTGAGATATGAAGTCTTGAAAAACGTCCTGTGCAACTTGTTCTTGAAAATATGAAGAACATTGAAAACCTTTGTTGTTTGATCCTTCGAATGCTGTTAAGAATGAAATTCTATGTTTGGCTTTTGGAGTCAACCTACAAGAATGACGAGAAAGGATGCCTAGATGCTTTATATATATCAATTCGGAGGTGGAAGGATCAGTTAGAGCGTTCGAAACCCTGATTGAGGAGTCAGCTTGTGTGATTGACTATTAACTAGAAGTTTTCCCCAAATTTTGGTATGCCTAGGCATGAGGAAGCCTTCAAAAATCGTAACTCAAGTCAACTTGGGACCACTTTGACTTTAGGCATCCAAGTCTTGGGAGTTGGAATTTTTTTGAAGATTTTCATTTATTTTTCTGTGATGAATTGCCTCTGTTTGATCCTAAATTCCGATCGCTTGATTGATCCTGTGGTTTGGCTGACAGATTCACTGCGAACCTGGATCAACTCTGAAGAGATGTTCTTGGAAGCAACAAACCTTGAAAATTGGTTCTAATGGCTCAAATTTCTAGGCACCTTCTTGAGATTAGGTGCTTTTGTTTGCCAAAAGACAATTTATTGGATGAATTTCAATTTCTTTAATTTGACCTCCTTTGCTTCGATTTGCAGTTGCTGGTGATTGACGAATCTCGTGATTGGGATGTTCAATCCATTGTGAAGCTTGAAACATTCCAGAAATGATGACTGGCTTCGCAAGCTCAAAAAATTGTTGTAAGAGGCTCAAATTCCTAGGCACCCTTGGCCTGCAGGGGCACTTTTGTGTTTCTAAGACACAATTTTCACTTTGTAACCCTTGATGAAACGCTCCAGTTTGATCTTCGTTGTCGGGAGTTTGACTGCTCCAATCTATTTGCTGACAGACTCGTCATGAAGATTGATCAACTTTGAGGAGGTCTCCTTGGAAGTCATGAAACATGAAAGCTGCATTTGAAGCTCCAAAAAGTTGGGTGCCTTTTGGTAGAAGGGTGCTTTCTGCTCTATACTTCGCCACTTCTCCACGTTTTTCAACATTTGAATTTCTGCGTTTCCTGCTTGATCTTTGTTTGTGAGTGCTTGACAGGACCTGTGAGTTGGCTGTTGGATTCATCGCGAAGTTGGAAGAATTTCTAAGTAGATGTCTTGGGGAAGACAACTGCTAAAAACTTCAACTGGTTGCTCAAAATTTTGGACGCCCTTGGCCTGTAGGGGTGCATTTTGCTTTGATGAACATTTTATCCTTCATTTCACGTGTCTGCTTGATCAACAATCACTTGCATTCGATAGGTCCTTTGAGTTCGCGAATGGATTCGTTGCAAAGCTGGGCTGAATCCAGAAAGATCATTTGGAGATGACTAACCCAAATTTTTGAATTTTGAGTAGTTTCTTTTCCGGGCGCCCCTGACCTACAGGAGTGCATTTTCCTTGATAAACTGCGATTTTCTGATGTTTTTTTGTTTTCAACATCTTCCGCTTGATCCTCATTCGTTGGTGTTTGATGAGCTTGTTGAATTAGCTTGGCAATCAGTTGGAAAGCTTGCAGAATTCTGAAGAGGATGATTGGTTTTGCAAATGTTAACAATTGTATTTGATCCCTTGATTTCATGGGCACCCCTGGCTTGCAGGGGTGCATTTGGCTCCAAAGTTATTCATTTTCGATGATTTTCATCCTTCTCGAGCTTCGCGTTCATCGTGTCGTCAACTATGCTGATCGCGGTTACTGTTTGCCGATCGCACTTGCCGTCCGCGTGCAACACGAACACTAGCCGTTCACGTGTTTGTCGATTTCCTCGTCATTGCTACTGATGTGTTGATTGCATCTGTTTTTGCACGTGCGTGATTTGCAAAACTTTCAACATTTCAGATAGTTTATTTTTTGCATTTTTCAACTTCTATGAAATTCTCCTCCGCCATTGAGCATCTTTCTGCATAGATTCTTTTGTGCAGCATTTGAAGCTTAGATTATGATACCTGGTATTGGCCATCTGCCATTGTTGACCTTGGAGGTCCTAACTTTTCTCTAAAAAAGTGAAATAGACCCACCAAAGAAAAACTTACTTTTTGATGATTCTGACTAGACCATTTTTTGTTCAGGAGTGGGAAGTGGTTGTATTAGCCTTGCAGGAAACTCTTGCTCTCCCTTATTTTGTTGACATGTAACACAATCTCTAATATGCATGTTGACGTGTGTTTTATGACAACGCCAGCACAGAATAAAATGTCCAACGGTCACTCTATTCTCTCTTGATCAAAGTGTTCCACATGCTAAGATTGCATGAAAGTTCATGCGTTCGACTCCAAGGTTCCTTTTATTGCGAATAGACTCAGTTGGTTGATGTGAATATGTTGGGTATTCCAAGGGGACTTACGTAATTGTTCGATTTTATATGCTCAAGCAAATGAAGGGCTTTGACTATGATGCTCTGGTATTTGGACGGACCGGGAAATGCTGAATTTAAAGGAGGTAGGGATAGGAATTCTACAATCTATTTCTACAGGTGGAATGCAAGGATTAGCTTTGACAGTCTTCAAACCACACTTTGTTTCGTCTCCCCTTTGGACAACTCTGACAAAGCTGGTGCAATCTTCAAAGGATGGATGAGATGTTCAAATTGAGATTCACCATGCGCACCCCTTCACAACGAAGCAAGTGGGCACACTAAAGACAATCGAAGTTAAGTGCTGCGATTCCAGTTGACCACGCAGGAGCAGACTTACCGTCAGTAAGTCCGCTAGTGGTATGGATACGGGAAGATATTCCCAAACCAATGTCACATTCCACAATTAACTCTACTTGCATGAAAACAAATCTACTTTACTGTACTCTATTCGAATTGGAAAGACGAAAAGATCTCGTCAACTGCCCACAACACAAAATGAAGTCACCAATCAATGAAATCTTTATATCATGAAAGTCTTACACAACAATCTTTTGCAAAAACTTTCAAAGGGAAAGTCTTTCTTTCCTTTCCAACTGAGCTAACTCCTAGCTCTACTTTAACTTCTATCAATCTCTATCTCTGTCTAGCTCTGATCTATCTTTGATTCTAATTCTAACTGTTTACAAATGAGGGGGGATGCCCCTTTTATAATGAGTCCAATTAGTGGACGGTTCAGATATGATTACAATAAAGGGCTTAGATTGAGCCACCCATGCCCTAATGAGGGCTTCTTCCCTAAAAACCGCCACCGAGAGGAGTGGGGCAATGAATGCGCCCTCCACTCCTCATCAATGCACCATACCCTGCGATCAATGCACGTTGTCTTCCTCCAGAAGGTCATCGTCCAAAAGGGCGTTTCCTTTCTCCTTCTCGTTGGCTGCAAATCTGATGAATCTGGACAATACTGCCTCAACCTCCTGATTTGAAATTGGAGGAATGTGATCCAACTGAAACTCTAAAACTGTGAATGTTTGCCCATGCCGGGCACATGATTTCTTCCAGGACAAGGGCATCCTGGGTGTTCTATATGATACTGGAGAACGTAGCAGTGTTCTCGAAGTCATCCTGTGTGAAGGTCTTCACCTCAGAGAAGAATGGCGTCAATTTTCTCTTCAAACCATCCGCAGTAATCTCTTCAGAAGTCAACCTCCTGGCAAAGATTGCCTCCAATGTGTTAAGGATTCCATCCAAGATGTTCGTCATGGCCTTTCTGACCCTGACAGAATCTGCCTATGATGCATCGTAGAATCCCCGGCCTGTGACTACTGAAGAGTACCACCTGGCAAAGTCGTATCTATCCCCCTGTTGAATAGTACCTCCCTCAACCAAAGTCTGTCGAGGTATGCCCATCAAAGCTCCTAAACGGAGAACAACTCTTGTCTGATAAATACGCGCCTCACCCCAAGCATGGTTAACTGCCTCCATCCTAGCCATAATATCGGAGGCTTACCGATAGGCATGTGCAAGATCCTCCATAAACTTCCTTGTTTCTGCACAGACGTTGGCAACCCACTTGTCTGCCTGTTGCGTCATTTTCTTTAGATCCTCTAAACCACTGATTGACTCCCTGGAAAACTCAGCTGGGAGCTCAATTGCCAGATTCTCTTGCCCACAAGGATGGGACAAGTGCTGCACGTAGCCAATTAGTGTCCTGTGCTCTACCTTCAATATTTTATATTTGCCCTCGACATAGGACAATCTATCCTTGAGTGCTCGATAGGAACTATCGCACTCCTCTACTACTTGTGCTCCAATAGGGCGACCAAGTTCCATAGTTGTCACAACATAATTTTCAGGAACGGCCTCATCTCTATCACACTCTATCCGAGGCACTGCCATATGTAAAGTTCGAGACCCATCCTCCTTTGTGGATATTTTGGAGAAATTCCTGGCTTTCTTATTCGATGGAGGTGCACTAATCCTCTGTAACAACTCCTCCATTTCAACTGCGGGATCGGTCTCATCTACAGGATCACGCCTCATCCTATCCCTTAGCCATTCCTGTCGCGTGTTTGATATAATAAAAGGCTGCTCCACCTCGGCCTCTACCTCATGAACTTCATTTCTGCCTTCGCTTCAGCGAGGCTCATCATTATCAATAGGCTCAGTGTCTCTTGAGCTCTGGGCATCCTGATGAGAAGTAACATCATCCTCGAGAG
Source organism: Sequoiadendron giganteum (assembly GCA_007115665.2). NCBI lineage: Eukaryota > Viridiplantae > Streptophyta > Pinopsida > Cupressales > Cupressaceae > Sequoiadendron > Sequoiadendron giganteum. The sequence continues at coordinate 225,307,818 of CM021106.1, forward strand.
CCGCCTCAATTTCCTAGTGAAATTGAGTATCAGTAGCCGTCCCCTCATCTGTCTCTTGCTGATTTTCTTGCTGATGATCTTCTTGGGGCATGTTGATGCTCTGACCCACTGATTCTCTACGAGGTGGCTGACTCACCACTTGCACTGTCTGCTCTACATCCAATCTCTCCCTCTGATCGACAAATAGGGATACCTCCTACATACTCGGAGAATGTGTCCGAGATGGCGTATGCATGGACTCCCCAACTATCACAGGCTCGGGTCGAACTGACTCCTTTCCTCTAGGCTTTGGAGTTGGATTACTCCGTCTCCTCTGATTAGTTGTCGGTAATCTGCTGTCTCCCATCAAATTGTACATGAGGGGAATTGACCTTCCCTTGAGTCGGCTGACGTGCCTCTCTACCCAACTCCGTGTAAATGTCAAGACTGGTATACAAAGTGTATCCAGGTTGGTGATCTTTGGCTCCGACCAATCTGGGAGAGGTAGAGGCGTGTTTCTTATTGTTTTGTAGTCAGCCTGTACAATGTTTATATCTTCCTCAATCTGATCTGGCATCGGGATGATCTTGCACTCTCTGATCATTACCAACGGTATCCGAGAGAACATTCTCTTTCTGATCTCGATCTCGTCCACTGCAATTGCCCAAAAGTCTTCTATCTGCGCCTTGTGCCTGAACTCTTCTGTCAATATCCACCTGATGTTCCTGTGGGGATCGTAGTAGTGCCTGTTGGTGTGATAGGAAAGGTGAAAGAATTGGAGCTTTGCTTCTGCCTCCCTAGCTGCCTGTAGCGATGGGCAGATTTCATCTGAATTCCCCATGGTAATTGGGAATCCAAGTCCACTTTTCTTCTTCTTTTTTTGAATCTTATCATAGCCAATCAGTTGCCTAGATACTTCCAGCATCACTATCCTATTTGTGGGATACCGAGGCAATCTGTATGGATAGGAGGAAAATCCTTGCAGCCTTATGTAGGTGAATTTTGGAAATTGGATAAACCAACATCCGAATTTCTCAATCATTTCTTGCGCTTCCCTCGATATTTTGTGATGGGTTCTTTGCTGCATGGTCCTCGTGATATGCATTGTAAAGGCGTCATTGACCCTCTTGTAATTAGTTGTGCTTGTCAGATGCAACTATGGACAAGCCTCATATATTTTAAATTGATGGGAATCGCATCCAATTGGTTCCTTATAAGATATTCCCCTATATCTCGTCATGCGAGCCAACATATAGACAAGGTAAGAGCTCATGTAAAATGTTTTTGTTCTCCTCACGCCACGGAGCTATTCATGAATGCATTTACTGATCAATAGTGCCTAGTCCATGTAATCTTTTCCTTCTAATACCAAGTTGACAAAATAAAACATCCAAGGCTCAAAGATGAACACTTGGGGGCATCCTCCAACTCTGCTCAGCATCATAATGAGATCACCAAACTCCTGTCTTAAGTCTTCAGAGATTATTTGCTTGGGCAATTTTGTGCGAGTTGGCTTGGGCTTAATCATCCACCTAGTATTTATCAAATCAGCACATCGGTCTGTCGTGGATGAATACATCTTTCCAGCTCTTTCCTTTGTCTTGTATATCATCTTCTCATGGACTGGAATCCCAAATGCCTCTCCGATTGCTTCAGGTGTCAGGTTAGCCAGCACCTTGCCATCTGGCGAAGTGACCGTGCTTTGTTCTGTGTTGTAGTGGTAGGCGCATTCCATGATGAGTTCTGGACACCGGATAGTTGGCAAAAAGTTGGTAGCTACATACAGTCCACTTCTGACAATACTGTGCGAAGTCAATGATGGGTGATGGCCCCCAGTCCCCAATATCCTTCTTCTGAATGCTTCCATGTTGAATGAGCCCAAATTCGTGTCAGCTAGCCTGCCGAGCTTTGATGAAAATTTGGATTTTGGCAAGAATGACTTGCCCAGTTTCTGGATCAAAGCTTGTTTGGACTCGGTGTGGTTGTTTTTGCCTGCAGCTCTTCTGCTTGATTCAACCATTTTGCAAAAAAGGCAAGATAGTTAGACGACAAGATTTTAATAAAATAAAATAATCACCGTTGAGGGTGTCAGCAGATTTTTAAATAAAAAGGCTGCAACACTTCTGCCATTTCCAACTGCAAACCTCAACTGTCTTGTTCACTTCAGCTGTGAAACTTCTGTATTTGCAGCAACTCTTTCTCAAACTCGTATTTCAAACTTCTTCTTTGGAAGAAACATACTTTCAGCAATTTGTAAATGCCTTCACAAATTCGATCTTTCAACGAATGTAGCCTTCAACAACTGCAGCAACTGGCAACTTGGAAATTCGCACCCTCAGCAACTGCAGTCTCAGCAAGCTAAGTCGCACCTCCTTCAGCAACTTCAACCTCTGCAAATTTGCACTTAGCAACCTCCAGCTCTCTCACAATTTCGAATTCCTCAGCAACTGCAACCTCTTCAGGAATTCGTACTTTCCACTTAGCCAATATTTTTGCATTCAGCAACTGGTGAGAGGAATGAAGAGGATTTTAAAATCTTATAGCCAGGTCGAATTCCTACAGAGGCTATATTTAGCAAATTTTCGAATTCATTTTCCCTCTCTTTTCCCAGTTGTAACACTTGTCATCTGAGGCATCGGAATCTCAAACTTCTAGAATTATGAATTCATTATCTTTGCATAGGCCTGCCTCGTCGCATTTGATTTTTTATTTATTTTTAAATATTAAATCGTTTACTTCCTTGAACAAATTCGAATTGTTTGGCTAAGTCATTTGATCTCGTCTTTGCTTTGGTAAAATTATCTAGTTCAAACCTCTGGCAAAATACTTTTCGTTCATTTTGTTCGTTTGCCTTAGAGAAATTTCTCAATTTTGCCTTAGGAATTTTATTTAAAATAGGCATTGGGCAAAATATCCATCGCAACGATGTGGACATGGCGTGGAGTAAGCTTGAATCACTTCTGAATTGCAAATGTTTAATACCCAAAAGAGAAATCCTTCCAGAATCCATTGTTTTCATGTGTATCCGGACGAAGGGGTACTTTTAATTTTTATTATTTAAAAATAATAAAAATGGCTAATGTTTATTTCTTCCCCTCTGGATGTATTCCACTCCTGCAATTTCAAGCTTCTTGGCCTTAACAAATTTTCTTGATTTTTCCCTGAAGAATTTTCCCTTTGGAGGTCTTTGTAACTCTGGAAATTCTAGTATCACCTGTAGGCGTATTACCCATTTTCTCCTTTTTAGAAAATGTCTTAGGAAATATTATTTAAAAAAATCTACCCTCTGAAGGGCGCATATAGCATGTTATTCTTCCATCTCATTCCTTAGGCAGTTCCACGCCTAGACATTTCTTTTCTTACTTAGCCATTTTCATTCTTCAAGTCCCCACTCACTAGGCGCATTTTACATAGTGAAAAGGAAAAATATTAATCCTTGGTCTAAAAAAAAATCACGCCCCCTTGGCATTATTTCCCCCTTGGCGCTTGGTGACTCTTCACCTTCCTTGAGCGCACTTCACATAATAGACTTCCACCTTCAAGCGCATTTCACCTTCATCACTCCACGTTTTAACTTTCACCTTGGGCGCATATGCCATGAAGAAGAGGAAGTTGAGGGCGCAAATGAGGGTGTCATGAGGAATTCCCACACCTAGACTTGACTCTTCACCTCCCTCTGGCGCATATGGGCTAGGCTGCTTCCATGTTGGGCGCATATACCATATGTGAGAAACTTCCTACACCTTAGGTGTCCTTTCACCTTCCTCAAGCGCATTTTGACTTGTAGACTTCCATGTTGGGCGCATATGCTAGTGTGAGGGGGAATTCCGCTTATTTCAAGTGACTCTTTAGCTTCTTTAGGCGCATATTAGCTATGTAGCTTCCTTGCCTTAGGCGCATTTGTCATGGTGAGAGGGAAAACATTACGCCTATGGTGACTTTTCACCTCCCCTTGGCGTATTTAGCCTTGGCAACTTCCTTCTTTGAGCGCATTTTAGGATGCCTTGGGAAATTTTTTAATGTCTCTTGAATATTTCCATGCTTTGGGTGACCTTTCACCTTCCCTAGGCGCATTTAGGGGTAAGGGGAGGAAAATTTCATGCCTTAGAAGAATTTCTATGCCTCTTGAAGGCGCATTTCATCTTTGCTCAAGGAAATCTCACACTTAGAGATTTTTGTATCTTTCATTCCTCCTGGGCACATATGAGGGTGTTTGCCTGTCAGCTATCGTTTATAAGTTTCCAACGCCCTAGGTGACCTTGGCTTTCTATTTTTAGTAAACTCTGAGAAATTAGGGTTTCATTGCATTTCACCCTGTTCTGAACTGGAGCTGACGTGGTTGTGTCTCCATTTGGTTTTGCTATCCTGTTCACACCTTATCTGGCACAATACATGCTATTTTTAGCCATTTGCTATTTTTAGCAAACCCTAGAATTGATCAATTTTCGTATCTCTGTTTGGTTTGAAATTTGTTCCAATTGCTTTTGATGCTGTGAGAGACCTGTTCATACTTGCTTCTGGTGATGACGCGCTATTTTTAGCCATGAGATGACTTACTAAAAATAGTAAGTATTCAGATCATGCTCAAATTTTGCCAGTAGGTAGCTTGAAAGATGCTGATCATGGTGGCGTGCTTCGTTTTGACATCTCTGCATTTTGCTTCATCTATTTTTAGACATGGCAGGGAAACCCTAATCTGACTTGCATGTGCTCTGGACTGTTCTTGATTGCTCCTGACTGCTGGCGTTGGGTAGTTGCTGGGATGACACTGCTATTTATAGTAAGTGTCCGGAAAGTGATCAACCGGATGTCGGATGAGTTTGTATGTCACAATGCCCGTGGGATCTCAAAAAACCCAAAAAAACCCAGAAAATTGGTCAACATGCGGGCACTGGCTAAAAATAGTAAGTCCCTGAAAACTGATCCGTTCCACTTGTATGTCATATCATTGTGAAGCTCTCGCAAAACCCACATGGAATATCCGGACATGTGTTAAAAATTCTTGCATGCGAACCCTAAAAATAGCCTTGGAAGACTGTACTCTGAAAGTCATCATTTCGGCTTACATGTTACACCATCGCGAAGGTCTTGAAAAGCCCAGATCAATTCTCCCGTCATTCATCGGAGAATTGTATGTTGAAGCCCTGAAAATAGCTCCGAAGGCCGAACTGCTAAAAATAGCCAGTTGTCTGAATTTGTTCAAATTTCATGTGTAGGTACTCTGAAGTTGCCTGAACGTGCTGAAGTAGTTAGAATCCCGAAATCCTGAGGAACAAGCCTCAAATTAGGTACTTACTAAAAATAATAAGTTGTCAGATTTCAGTCAGATTTCAGGGGGATTCTGCCTTGAGCTTTTTGATCGTGTTGCTGCACTTAGATTTTACCTTAGTAACTCAATCTTGACCTCAAACGGGCCTAAAGGATAGAAACCCTAAAGTTGTCAATTACTTCAACTGAGGTCAAACGGGACATCCCCGGAAGGGCAAAAGATCAGAGACAGAGAGAACCAAAGCCAAAAGACCAGAATGGAGCAAAATTAGGGGGGTCCCCATCTTGGATGGGGTGATGTTGTGAAAAGATCATAACATCTAGCGACTCCACGGGAAAGTGTTGAAAAACACTTTAAGATTAAATCTCGGCCAATCCCCCTAACCATCATACAAAAAAGATATTTACTCAAAAAGGGAGAAGGATCCAATATTGGATCAAAACACCTTCATCCAAGATCATTTGAACATATGCGTTCATCTTACCTCTAAGCCAACTTGACTTCCGAGATCTGCTATGACAAGCTATATAAATGTCTTTACTTCAAAAGCATCCCAGACATTGCCTCGCTGCCAGTCAGGCGTCCATAGCCCCGACGAGGTTGTCGCTACAATTCTCACGAATATTGCTCCACTGCTAGCCAGGCGTCCATAGCCTCGGTGGAGTTATCCGTACATTCCCAAACCAATATTTTAGGTATGATATTTCTTTCATTTTTCTTTCCTTGGATATTTCTCTTTCAGCATATTTTCTTTTCTCTCGATTTTCCGTCAATTCCATAATTGGTTGGCAAGCAGTGAAGCTACCGATGGGTTTTGAGAATTGCAGTGGCGTTGAAGCAAGATGTAAGATTTTCACCTGCGATAACCTCTCCCAAGAAATCAAAATGACTCAAAGTATTTTGCTGAATAGGTAGGACATTATAATCTCAGACTCATGTGTTAAGATACAACAACTGATTAATCTTCTGAGTCGAGCTTATACGAGACCGGATGGTGATAAGAGGGAAACAACCCCGACATTCTATGACTTGCACAAATTTACGAAACCCATGGTGGTAGACCAAATTGTGAAAGACAAGACATTATCACTCCCTTCCGTAACGGGAGAACCCAAAATTCATGTCCATTCCAAACCCAAACCAAAACCACTTGAGCGGACAACTCAAGGGAAGAAACACCAAAACCAAAAAAAGCTAGAGGGCAACAAACCAAAACCAAAACCAAAAGGGAAAGCGGAAAGCAAAGCAACCTAATCTAACTATGTACGTAGGATCCAGGAGGGAACCTACGCTTGAAAATAATGCTTGAGGAACCGCCCATTGACAGGCAATGGGATATCATCTCCTGTTAATGCTTTCAATCTGAATGCATTATCTCCTAGGATCTCAGAAATCTGATATGGGCCCAGCCATAATTTATCGAACTTGTCGTGATCACATTTTCTTTCATGGGCCTTATCCCAACACAAGACTAAGTCTAAAATCCTGAAGGCCTTGATCTTGGCCTGTTTGTCAAACCATCTTTTCATGACTCCTTGATGCTTGGCTAGATTTTCCAATGCTTCATCTCTTTTCTCCTCCAAATGCATCAACTGTGATAGCCGGACCTGAACTCTGTCCTCACCCTCGAGATATTCTTGAATGAACTGAAGAGTAGGGATCCTCAACTGTACTGGGAAGATTGGATCTTGCCCATATACCAAGTGATAGGGAGATGTTCCCAAAGAATTCTTCGTTCTGGTCCTGTCCGCCCACAAAGCAAACCTTAGCTGCGTGTGCTAGTCCTTGGGGTTCTTATCCAACAGTTTCTTGATAGCATTCAGTAAATTCTTATTTGTGGACTCTGCAAGTCCATTCCCCTGCGGGTAGTAGTTGGATGAGAACTTTAATGCGATTCCATATTCAAATGCCCAGTTTGAAAACTTCAATGATGCAAAGGCGGGGCCATTGTCGCACACCAAAGCGTGTGGACACCCAAATCTTGTGATAATATTCTCTTCAAGGAACTTAATAACCACATCTATTGTGCAAAGTTTGAGAGCTTGAGCCTTTGTCCATTTGGTGCAATAATCTATAGCTGTTAGTATGTATCTGTGTTGTGCCAAGGAAGGCGGATTAATCATTCCAATAAAGTCTAATACCCATTTTGCAAATGGCCTGACTTCAACTATTGGTTGTAAGGGCATAGCCGGATTCTTTTCTCTGTATGCAGCTATCTGGCAAACGTGGCAAGTTTTCACATGTTCATAGGCATCTTTAAAGAGCGTGGGCCAATAATATCCAACTCTTGAGATTTGATGTGCTGTGGCCAAACCACCTCCGTGACTTGTTCCAAATTTCTCATGGAAGTGTTCCATTAGCTGTCTAGCTTCTCTTTTTCCTACACATCTCAAATAAATCCCTTCGTGATTCCTTCTATAGAGTACTGATCCTTGCAGCATGAACCTCTGGCTTTTCATTCTCAACGCTCTTCTCTGCACTGGATTCAACTGTGAGGGACATCTGTGATTCAACAGATAATAGATAGTGTTGTCGTACCATTCCCCTGGGGACACTTCTTGTAACACATAAGTTTGTTGTACCAGCCCAGGTCCTACCATTGCAATTGTTTGCGCTAATGCTTGTCCTCGGACTAACTTCATCGGCTGTATCTCTATGTCATATTCTTGCAAGCTGGCGACCCACTTGCCTCTTCTTTCTCCTAGTTCATTCTGCATTAACAATTTTTTCACCGTGGCATCTGGAACTATTGCATGGACTTTGCTCCTTAGGATATAGTGCCTGAATTTCTTAGCTGCCTTCACTAGGGCATAAGCCTACTTTTCCACGTTGGCGTATCTTAATTCTGCTTCCTTCAACGGTGCACTCATAAAGGCAATTGGATGCTCATCCTTTTCCTCTGTCCTGTGGGTCAATACCGCTGCACAAGTGTGCTCTGAAGCAAAAGAGTATAGGTAAAATGGCTTTGAATAATCCAGACTAACCAGCACCGGAGCATCTACTATTGCTTGTTTGATTTCCATGGACGCCTTCTTTATTTGAGGAGTCCATTCTATTTTTGCATCTTTCTTCAGCATCTCATTCAATGGTCTGACAATCTCAGCAAACCCAGTTATAAACTTTCTCACAAAATTAATCTTTCCAAAGAAAGACCTCAATTCTTTCTGACTCCCTGGCATGCCGATCTTTGAAATTGCCTCAATGCGGTCTGGGTCAATTGATATGTCCTGTTCTGAAAGGACATGTCCCAACAATTTCCCTTCGGTGACTCCGAACATGCATTTCTTTGAATTGAGAGAAATGCCAAATCTTCTGCATCTTTGGAGGATCTTCTTCAAGTCTTCAACATGATCTTCCCTCTTTTTGGAGAACACTGTAAGGTCATCCATGTATATAATAATGCATTTCCCAACTAAGTCTCTGAAAGCGATGTCCATAGCCCATTGAAATGTGGCCCTGGCGTTGATTAAGCCGAAAGGCATTCTCCTGTAAGCAAAAGTTCCCCACTTGGTGGTGAAAGCTGTTTTTAATCTATCTGCTTCTTCAACCATCACCTGGTTGTATCCCGGTCCGTCCAAATACCAGAGCATCATAGTCAAAACCCTTCATTTGCTTGAGCATATAAAATCGAACAATTACGTAAGTCCCCTTGGAATACCCAACATATTCACATCAACCAACTGAGTCTATTCGCAATAAAAGGAACCTTGGAGTCAAACGCATGAACTTTCACGCAATCTTAGCATGCGGAACACTTTGATCAAGAGAGAATAGAGTGACCGTTGGACATTTTATTCTATGCTGGCATTGTCATAAAACACACGTCAACAATGCACAAGAACATCCTCTTTGAGACCTTTCCATGCAAATCTCTCTCTGATCTATTTGTAGGTTTTGAAGAAACCTGGATGTCTTGCTAATGGTGCATCATGAAATGCTTCTAATATCTTCATCTTTGATTTAGGAACAATGAACACTTTGTTCTTGAATAAGATGAGCCCATTTGTTATTGTGTGCCTATCATCTTTCTCCACTTCATCAAGAATATTATTAGCAATTGCATTCTTAGCACACTCAACTATGATAGAAATTTTCCAATCTGTAGAGATGGCGGAAAGAGAACATAGAGTAGGCTTTCTAGAGAGAGCATTAGCTACAACAATTTTCTTTCCCTTCATGTACTCTAGGTCAAAATCATATAGTTGTAGCTTCCTTACCTAGTTTTGTTGTTGACCATTCAAAAGCTCCTTTCTTTGTCAAATCTGTAAGAGGGGCAATCAACTGAGAAAAATCTTTCACGAACCTCTTGTAATAACTGCATAACCCAAAGAACCCTCTCAGTTGTGTCAAAGTGGTGGGAGGTGGTCAATCTAAAAGGGCTTGAATCATCTATTGATCCACTTGCACACCCTTGAAACTTATAACATGGCCCAAATATAATTTTTTTGTTAATCCAAACTTAGATTTGGAAACTTGGCAAAGAAAGACTGCTGCTCTAGAATGCCCAAAGCTGTATCTAAATGTTTCAGATGCTCCGATGTTCTACTATAAATTAAAATATCATCAAAGAAGACTAACACAAATTTTCTTAAATGCTTGCCAAATACCTAGTTCATGCATGATTCGAAGGTAGTTGGAGTATTAGTAAGTCCAAATAGCATAACTAAGAAGTCAAAGTGTCCATAATGACACCGAAATGCTATATTGTGCACATCTTCTTCTCTCATGTGGATCTGCTGATAACCTGATCTCAAATCAATTTTTGAGAAGTAGACAGCTCTATACAACTCATCTATCAACTCATCTATCCTAGGGATAGGATATATGTTCTTAATGGTCTTGTTATTCAGAGCTCTCTAATCAATACACATTCGCAAAGTACCATCTTCCTTTTCAACAAAGACAACTGATGATGCAAATGGACAGGAACTAGGCCTTATGTAACCTATCTCAAGAAGTTCTTTTATGGATTTCTCTATCTCTTCTTTATATGCACATGGGTGTCTATATGGAGTGGTTATGACAGGTTTTGCACGTGATTCCAACTCAATAATATGTTAAAAACACCTTTCAGGTGGTAATCTTGGAGGCAAATCACTAAAGACCACACTATGCTTGTCTAAGTTTTTTTGAATATCAACATGATGACTTTGTTTCTTACTTGTGAAAGATTGGTAGGCATTATCACTCAGCTTTCTGCCTATGCAACTTGGCCTATTTTAAAAATACCCTCCATTCTTTTTGCTATCACCACTTGTGGAGTTCCCTTTGAGATCCCTTTGAGCACAACTTTCTATTGGTAGGCATTACCACACAACTTGTTGCCCGTGCAACTTGGCCTTTTAAAAAAATCCTCTCCATTCTTTTTGGTGAGTCACCACTTGTGGAGTTCCATTTGAGATCCCTTTGAGCACAACATTCTTCCCATTTGTTGTAAACCCATACTACATAATTTTCTCCAATACTAATGACATAAAAATCATCACATACCTCATGATATTCAAATGCCATGTTGAGTTACTTGATCATTTTGGTACAAGGCAAGATGAATCCATTAGCTACCGTGACATTAAATCCTTGAAATTCTTTTGTCTTGAAACCTCTCTTTACTACTTGACGCTCATCAATAAAATTATGGGTTGCTCCACTATCTATCAACATAGTCACTTTTTGTTCAGATAACACTCCTCGAACTTTGAAAGGATGGTATTTGGGTGCTCTTGAAAGAGCTGGAAATGTACCACCAATAGTTTCCTTGTTATCGTCCTCCTCTTGGACATGCTTTGGAGAATCTACAAATTCCTTAGGCTCATCTGAATCTAAATCTTTATCTGATACGACCTCAATATAATGAAATTTGCCTTTGCCAAGGCATTTGTGCCCTAGAGTCCATGACTCCCTACAAGAAAAACATAGATTCTTCCTTCTAAATTCATTCTGTCTCCTCATCAATTATCTTTGTTGGAGAAGGGGTTGTGGAATTCTGTGCGGGTGTAGGAAATACTTTCTTTTGAAAATTCCCCTTAGATTTATTCCATAATGGTGGACGCAAATAATTTTTGTAGTGTCATTCCCCTTTTTCTTGTCATGTCGTCTTCTTCTTTTGTGGGGGGGATGATGTAGGCTATCATAGTCATAGTCGGAGTTGGGTAGTAGTAGTTAGCTGTAGTTAATTATGTTTAATAAAACTATAGTCACAATGCAAATATTTCATGTATTGAATGTCACATGTGTTCGGGAAATTAAGTCTCAATTAGTGGTAGATTGTTTTTTACGAAGCGTCACGGTAGTTGGCTTCTCAACCAACTATTTGTGACTATATGTACTGGAGTCTGTTGTAATCGGGATTACCATTGTGTTACTGCTGACATCTATGCTATTATGAGTGGTGACATTCTACTTTGTACTTGCTGTTGAATAAATGAATGAATACAATTCTATTACGTGCATCATGTGTTCTTGAATATTCTCGTTCATGTATTATGTTCTGTGAATGACTCAATTTACTCTCGTAGTATGTCATAATTATCCCAGTGAGTAAAGAACCTCTAAATCAAAGGCCTTCTTGATGGCTTCTTGTATTGAAATAGGATTGAAAGCTCTCACTAAACCCATAAGATGTTTAGATAATCCTTCTATAAAAAGTGAAAGAGTTTCTAAAAATCAACAGCATAATCTTCCACATTACTTATTGCTTGAGTTGAGCTAACTCTCTGAAATGCACTTCAAAATTCTTCTAATCAAATCTTTCAATCAATTGCTTATTGAATTCTTCATATGTGTGGATGAGATCGCGTCCTTGGGTAATCAACCCATGGTACCACCAATCATGAGCTATACCCTCAAGATGGAGGGTGACAAATTTTATAGTTTTGTCTTCTGCCATTGGTTTGAGAGATAGATGTGTGTCCAACTTTTGCAACCAAGTCCTTGCATTGCTTTCTTTGATCCATAAAAAGTAGAAAGAGTTAATTTTCCCAAAGTGTGCTCCAAATCCCTTGGTTTTGTTTGCACCCTTGGCTCTTGCTTTGCTGCACCCTTGGTCTTCTTCATTGTCATATAATTTGTTAATGACAGCCTCCTGAATCTACGGTGGAAGTGCTCTATATTCTGCATAGCAAATTGAAATTTCATCTTGAAATGTAGTTTTTACTTCTGGAATTTCTTCTACTCTTTGAATGAACTTGGGCTTGATGGGTCCAACTCCTGAGCTCTACAACTTGTTTTCCTTTCCCTTTTCCTTTGTTAATTTCATTTGAAGTATTGGCTCCTCCATTGTTATTCTCACTGTTGGTATTGTTCTTCAAACATTAAACCAATTGGTTAATTGTATCCACAAGGTGATTTTGCCCCTCAACCACATCCTTCATGGTCTTCATATTTTCTCTAAATTCTTTTTCATGATCTCCCATTCTCTCTTCTTGGTGCAACTTCTTTAGTTCTCTTTTTTGTATCTAAGTTTGCTGTCACTTGGAATCATCAATCATTAGAACCTACAGGCTAGTAGGATCATTGCTCTGATACCACTATAATGTCCCAAGTAATGTAATTTTCCAGATTATTTTTAATTTAGCAAGTACAGAAAATCTAAGTCAAAATTATCATATTCAAATCCTCATGAAAATTGATTTCCAAAATAAATTGAAATACCCATAAAGAATTAACAATTCTTTCACCAAACTATGCACCTGATTTGATCAAACTCACACACAAACTCCCAAAACTTCTTCAATTAATAAATCTGAGTAAATACATGAAAATATGCTGTTACAACAGCAAAAACTCCAGCATGAACAACGGAAGAAATAAATATTTGGAGATTATTCAAACAAAATATCTACCCGAAATTGCAATTTGCACAACACTACAAACACTGAAAAGCTCCAAATTGAAGGACGAATTCCTCCACATCTAGGGCTGATCAAAACACACTTCTACAACAACAAACCATACTTGTACAACAACAAACCAAACCCCAAAGAAATCCACACAAAACTGGAAATACAACCACTCCAACAACTAAGCACATCAACTATGCCTGCAAACCTGCAAAAAAACAACATACAAAGTACTGAACAAGTTACAAATCCTTAAGCTCCAATGCAACTCTAGGGTGAAATTGCTTCCTAGAAACTAATGGGTTTTTGTTTACAATCTCCAACCTTCATTGAGTTTTCATCCAAGAAGGAATTTATAGAGCCGAATTTCATACAAAGAAAAGTGTTGTAGAAAAATGATCTGCTGAAATCCAAATGAGAAATGAAATGTCTTAATATACCCTACTTAGTCCTCCAAATCCAATGCCCATCTTGGAGGGAAAATAATTTAAAATTATATTTTGAATTCCTTCACATACTGCATGCCCACAAATTCCTGCCAAATCAAGCGTGATTATTGAATTGTCATACCACTATCATAACTGTCATGGAAACCATTATCTGACCTTCAATAGAGCATCCCAAGGAAACCCATGCCTTATTTGAAGTTGTAAAATATTTAATTTTAATATTTAAATGTCCCAAAATGAATTTTAAAATATTAAATTTCATCAGGGACATGATTAAATATTCCCTATTAATTTATCTTAGCTTGGAACATATGGAAATTGGACTAATATTTGCATGAATTAAAATAATTTGAAAGGGGACATGACACTCTTGTCACCTGCTGGTACAAAGGTTTTTTTTGCACCCATACATGTAACTGCCAAGTGATGAATAACTTCAGAAAGGAAAATATCAAATAGGTGTTGTTCCCTTCACATGGGGTGTCACAATTACATCTGTAGTCTTGTAACAGATAAATACAAGTAGCACGTGCGTGGAATTATTTTTGGTGAAGCATGAAGACAATGCACCCCACTCAAAGCTATTTACCAAATGCCAAAAGGATACTCCAACAAGGAGGATGGATTACTAAAAAATGAATCAAGTACAATGATAAACCTTTATTACTAATGCTAAGGGTCCAACAACTTATGTCACTTATTTATGGCATATCTTGCAAGTTAGTTGCATGAACACATAAAGACATAATTTGATGGGGGTATTTGTTCATTTAGAGTCACTATTATTGGAGAAAATTTTGATATATATTATATATAACTGGAACAGTAGAAACTAGAATGTGAGAAAACATAGGAAAGAAGCCTGAGAACTGGTTTATTTCATCTCATAAGAGACATAGCAGTTAAAAGGCATAGGATCTAAAGCAATTATGAAATGATGGGTATTATTATCTCAATCTTTAGTTTTCCTCTCCAATGGCCATTTCTTACAGGCTTTATGGACTTGGAGTTTATATTGTGAAAAAAACTGTATTGTGAAAATGTAATAATCTGAGTTTTTTCCTACATTGGAAATATAAAGGATGCTTGATTAATCGTCAACATTGTAAACCAAATGATGGTTTTATCAACTTAGAGTAGGTTCAGTTCAATTCTGCCTTATTTCAAAGGTGCATAAAATCTGTTTTCAATTATCCCTGAGGAATCTGAACATTATGAGAAAACTTGGAAAGAGATGTGCACTTGTGTATATTTTGGGGTATAAATATTAAATCTGCCTGATGTTTCTTGTCACAAAAATGAGATGATAGAAAAAAAATAAGGTATGGTATAAATGAAGCTATTTGTTTTGGACATAAGCAATGTAAGTTGCATATAAGAAAATATATGCAAATAGTGGACCCTTCTGGTGCAAGAAGAAGGAATCCAAAAAATTGTCTCAAACTTCTTTATGATACAACTTATTTCTGAAATGATTCCATAATTCCATGGCACAAACATGAAAGGATGTGATGAGCCCAATTGGCTCCCTCTCAAATCCCTCTTGTTTTTTGCTTATCTTTCTTAGTTTTTTTTAGTTTTTTAGAGAATGTTTCTAGAGAGGAATAGAAGAGGTGGCAACATATAAAAGCTCATAAAACAAGAATCTGAGCTAATATAGATCAAGTGTAAATGCAGAGAGTGTTAAATAACCCTAACAATAAGATTTCAAACATTAAACGTACCTGTAAGCCTCCAGATTATTTAATTAAGAAATAATCCAAGCTTGCCAGCCAAAAATGGTGAAAATTGGCAAAATAGGACACTGGAGCTACAAATCTGACTTCTCCCCAACAAAAACTGGATGCAAGCAATCTTAAAGGGTGGACGCCAAGAAAGGGGCACAAAAAGATGCAAGAAAGAAGGCGATTCAGCAAGAAGGAAGGCGATTCAGCAAGAAGCTTCACACGCCTAACCTCTTGGTGGCACGTTTCCTAAGGCTGAAATGTACAGCCAAGCAAGAAACTTGAAATGAATATTGCAAACTATGATGAAATTGAAGGGAGACGTCTTTGATGAAGAAGCCCTCTTCTTTATTGTAAACTGAAAGAACCTGTACAAAAAATCCTGTTTGAAATACTGTAGAACTCTTGAAGTGGAGCTCCCATGGATGCAATCATTCAACTGATCTTTCACAGTCTCACAATCACCAATCTGTGAAGAATTGTCGCTCTCCAAAGATGAAATTCCTTGAAACCCTTGTCTCAGAGAAATCACGTATTTAGCCAAATCTAGAGAAAATGTCAAATAATCAATAATAATGTTTTAATTTCCTTTTGGCTGCCTTATCTGCTCAAAAAGGCATGCATCCCCAAAAGTAACGCCACTTTCATAAAAAAAATACATTTTAATGTATTTTACACTTTCCAATAGTTTATAATTAAATATTTGGGCGCCCTTTTCAATAAAGTGTTTTAATTTTTTTACTTAAATAAATTTAAGTGATCACTTTATTATAAAATCAGGTTGACTTTATAATATTCCATTAAACAAGGTTGACTTTATAATATTCCATTAAACAAAGTAAAACACTTTAATACACTGAAAAATTAATATCTCCCTCATAACTCAGCATATCGACGTGCTGTCAGAAGCTACCAATCACTGCACTGCCAAGGCCTGCTACGAGCCGAACACTGAACTCGAGGAATGGAAACGACAAAACCCACCAGATAAGGCCATTGACCCTCTAACCCAATCCTGTTTGCCTACAAGGGTCCATGAGATAGGCTAACTCCATTGCTCCTGAGACTGCCTAGAGCGGGGACATCACAGTTCGCCCTCCCCGAATTTGCTTGTCCACAAGCAAACTCAAAGCTAGATGCTGTAGAATACTGTCACCCTCCCAAGTAGCATCCTCTGTCGGTAAATCTTTCCACTTCACCAGATATTCGCTAATAACCCACCTTCGAAGATGACGCTCTCTGGACTCCAGATGGCCTCAGGTATCAAAATCAACTTCCCCTCATCATCCAGGGGTGGTAAATCTGCAAAAGGAATCACTAGTTGTCCTAACGCCTTTTTGAGGCGCGACACATGGAACACATTGTGAACCTTACTGTTCACTGGTAGATCCAACTCATAAGCCACCTCACCGACACGTCTGACAACCCTGAAAGGTCTATAGTATCGTGGCTTGAGTTTCTCGGTGACCTTCTTACAGAGGGTGGACTGCCTATAAGGCTGTAGCATCAGATACACCAAATCATTGATGTCAAAAGATCGCTCCACTCACCGTTGATCAACATATTGCTTTTGCTGATTTTGAGCCTTCTGAATGTTCTCCTTGAGTGCTCTCATAATGTCCTGGTTCTCCTGTAATAGATCCCCAACACTAGGTACTCTATTGTCACTCAGTAACAAATCCAGAAAACTAGGAGCATCATATCCATATAACGCTCGGTATGGTGTCATCTGAATACTCATGTGATGAGTGGTATTGTAGCAATACTCACAAAGGTATAACCACTTCACCCATGCCTTCTCCTGCCTTGAACTGTAATTCCTCAAGTATCCCTCCACCCATTTGTTGACTATCTCAGTCTGCCCATCTGTCTGTGGGTGGTAGCTGGTGCTCAGAGTGAGTTCTGTCCCACAAAGTTTGAATAACTCCTGCTAGAAGTTACTCAAAAACCTGCTATCTCTGTCACTGGCTATTCTCTGAGGCAAACCATGCAATTTGAATACCTCGCAGAAAAACAAGTCCACCACCTGTGTAGCTGTGTGAGTAGTAGTGATTGGGAAAAAATGAGCATACTTCGTCAATCTATCTACTACCACAAAAATGTTGTCTTTCCCTTGAGCTTTCGACAAGCCCGCAATGAAGTCCATCGACAAGCATTCCCACTTCCTCTCAGGAATAAGAAGCGGCTGTAGTAATCTTGCAGGGTATGTATGTTCTTGTTTGTTCTGCTAACAAACAAGGCATTCCTTGACATACTGAAGAACAAATGACTTGAGACCTTTCCAAGAGAATCTCTCTCGTACTTGCCTGTAGGTCTTAACGTAACCGAGATGTCCTGCCATAGGTGAATCGTGAAATGATCTCAATACCCTGCCCCTCATCTCAGAACCTGGGACTAGAAATATCCTCCCTTTGTAAATGATAAGATCATTTACAAGTGAGTATTTCCCATCCTGTACTGTCCCATCCACTATGCTAGAAGCCCACGGGTTCTAAGCATACTCTAACACTATCAAGTGTGTCCAATCCTCAACAATCTCTGTAATGGAACTCAAGTGTGGACGGCGAGATAATGCGTCAGCAACCAATTTTGTGTACCCTTAACATAGGAGATGTGAAAATCATAGGACTGAAGCTTACTGACCCATTTTTGTTGTCTTTCATTCAAATCTCGCTGTCCTAGGAAATGTTTCAAACTATTGTGATCGGTTTTAACACAAAATTTACTATGAACCAAATATTGTTTGAACTTGGCCATGGCATGCATGATGGCCAACATCTCCTTATCGTAGATGCTGAAACTCCTCTCTGGACCTCTCAGCTTCCTGCTCTCGAAAGCTATAGGGTGTCGATCCTACATAATGACTGCACCCAGACCCTCACCACTGGCCTCACAGTGTAGCTCAAACGGCTTGGTGAAATCATGTAATGCTAATACTGGACATGTAGTAATGAGAAGTTTAAACTTCTCAAAACACGCCTGTGCTAAAGGTGTCCACATAAAGGCTCCCTTATTTGTCAAATCTGTTAGTGGCGTAGCATGTCGCAAGAATCCACTAACGAACCGACGATAGAAGGCGCATAATCCTACAAACCCCCTGAGCTGTGTCAACGTCTCAGGTGTAGGCCAATCAACGATAGCACAAACATTTTCTGGATCCATACTAACTCCCTCTTTGTTGATGATGTGACCTAGATACAAAAGTTCTACCAAGCCCAAAGCACACTTGGACTCCTTAGCATACAAGGACTCCCTGTCAAGTATACTCAATATTGCATCTAGGTGGGCTATGTGTTCCTCCCAAGACCTGTTGTAAACCAGTATGTCGTCGAAGAACACTAACACAAATTTCCTCAAGTGAGGATGGAAAACCCTGTTCATCGTGGACTGAAAAGTGGCTGGAGCGTTGGTTAAACCAAATGGCATAACCAAGAAGTCATAATGTCCACAGTGACATCTGGAAGTGGTTTTCTCAATATCCTCCTCTCAGACTCTAATATGATGGTACCCTAGCCTCAAATCAATCTTCGAGAAATAGCAAGCTCCATGTAGCTCATCTAGTAACTCATCAATCCGTGGTATGGGATACCTGTTTTTGATCGTCTTTTTGTTCAACATCTTGTAGTTGATACACATCCTGAGTGTACCATCCTTTTTCTTCACCAAAACAACTGATGAAGCAAAGGGAGACTTACTCGGCCTGATGTGCCCCATGGCTAAAAGTTCTTTGATAGTCTTTTCAATTTCATCTTTTAAACGCTTGGGGTGTCGGTAAGGAGTGTTCATGATAGGTTTTGTGCCCTCATCCAACTCTATAATATGTTCAATACCTCTATCAGGAGGTCTACCAAGTGGTATAGGACTAAAAACCTTCTCATGCTTGACTCAGAGTGCTTGAACATCTGGATGATAAGGAGATTCTTGCTGCTCCTTTTGTGAAGGCATTATCTTGCATTCAGCTACCCAATCCACCATGTCGTGCCGAATCAATCTTCCCATTCTTCTGAGTGAAATTTCTTTTACATTGCTGTCCTTGATGGCTTTGAGAACATGATTTGTGCCATCCACTTTAAATTTCATCTCCATGTCTCATAAATTAAGTGTGAACTCTCCTATCGCATGAAGCCACTTCATTCGAAGAACTACATCTGTACCTCCCATGTTCACAACATAGAAATCTGCCTTAAACTCAAAATTGTTGAGTTTCATTGGCAGATCCAAAATCATCCTCTCGCAATTGAGAGTGTACCCATCTGCAACCTTCACTCTAATGCCTTCAAACTACTGAGTTTGAATGCCTCTTTTTTCAACCAAACGTGAATCAATAAAATTATGGGTTGCACTTGTATCCAGAATAGATATGACTCTTTGACCAACTAGTATCCCACGAAATCGGAAAGAACCTTCTCTCTGCATACTGGACATATGAGCTTCTTGCAACTCAACTTCAACCTCCTTTTCAGCCTCATTTTCGGATTTTTCCTCATTTGTATCATAAATTGCAGCTTGCTGGTGTGAAAAATCAGTCATCTCTTCTCCCTCAAAGAACCACTCCATATGCCTATTTTGTCCTTTAGGCTTGAGGGGGAAATCATGGTTGATGTCATATGGTCCCTTGCAAAAAAAACAAAGCTTCCTCCTACGTAGATCGTTAATTGTTTCATGATCCAATGGTGCTGCACATTTTTTCTTCTGATTAGTATTTTCAAACTTCTTTGGATCAGATTTAGTATCATTGTAGGAAGTGGACAGTTTTGAGCCAAATTGTTTCTGAGGTGCTGTAAGCTCCATACTGTGAGCCTTCCTCATGGCCTCCTGCAAAGTAGGTGGATCAAATGCCTTGATCCATCTTTTCATGGGCTCAAAAAGACCTGTTGACAGGTGTTTTATGACTACACCAACACAGAATAAAGTTTCCAATGGTAACTCTATCCTCTCTTGATCAAAGTATTCCGTATGCTAAGATTGCGTGAAAGATCATATGTTCAACTCCAAGGTTCCTTACGCAAGGGGATAGCCTCAGTTGGTTTTTTGTGATATTGCTGAGTATTTCAAGGGGGCTTTCACAATTGTTCAACTTTGAAGCAGTTAAAATGTGAATGATTTGGTGATGATGCTGTAATTCCTAAACTAACCGAGGAATGCTGAAATTAAATGGGATAAAGGGGGAGAGGTTCTACTTTCTACTGCTAAAGGCGAGATACGAGGATCAACTTCAACAAGCTTCGAACTAGACTTTGCTTTGCCTCCCTTCGGACAACTTCTACAAAATCGGTGCAATCTTCAAAGGATGGGAAAGATATTCAAATTATGACACATGTACACACCATCACAATGATGCATATGAACATATGAATCACAATTGAACTTGAGTGCCAAATACTCCAGTTGACCACAGGGCGAACTCACTATCAGCGAGCCCGCTAGTGGTATGGATGAATGAAGACTTGCTTAGGCCAAACAACGTATTCCACAACTAACAACTACTTGCATGAAATAAAAATCTACTTTACTCTATTTATTTTGATTTGGAAAGATGAAAAGGCCTTGCTAGCTGTTCATAACAAAAGAAGAAATCAACAAGCAATGAAACTCTTTATATCATGAAAAGTGTTCACAACAACCATTTACAAAACTTTGAAAGGAAAGTTTTCTTCCCTCCTCAATCTAAGCTAACTTCTAAGCTAATCACTATCGGCTTCTTCTACTCTCTAGCTCAACTCTATCTCTGATTCTTGTCTAACTATTTTACAAATGAGGGGGGATGCCCCTTTTATATCAAACCCAGTCTAGTGGACGACTTAGATTCAAATACAATGAAGGGCTCAGATTGAGCCACATATGCCCTGATTAGGGTCTCTGCCCTAAAAACCGCCACTGGAAGGAGTGGGGCAATGAATGCACTGAAGATTCTCCACTCCTCTGTAGGAACCACTACCAGCAATCAATGCACATCATCCCCTTCCAAAGGATCATCATCCAGAAGGGTGTATCCTTTCTCCTTTTCCCTGGATGCAAAATCAACGAACCTGGTACACAACCTCAACTTATTGATCTGAAATGGGAGGGATATGATCCAACTGAAATTCCAACACTGTTACTGTTTTCCTGTGCCAGACACAAAATTTCTTCCAGGCAACTAAGGCATCTTGGGTATTCTGAATAATGCTGGACAAGGTGGAGGTGTTCTCGAAATCATCCTGGACAAAGGCCTTCACCTCCGAAAAGAATGGTGCTAATCTACTCTTCAAACCATCTGCAGTCACCTTCTCAGAAGTCAGCCTCTTGGCATAGATAGCGTATTGAGGACTCCATCAAAGATATTTGTCATGGCCTTTCTAACCCTGACCGAATCTTCCTGTGATGCATCATAGAATCCTCGGCTTGTGACCACCGAAGAGTACTGTTGTGACCTTTTCACACATCGCCCCATCCAAATGGGGACCCCCCAATTTTTGCTCCATTCTGGTCTTTTGGCTTTGGTTCGCTCTCTCTCTGGTCTCTGGTCCTTCCGAGGATGTCCTGTCTTTTGACCCAGGTTAAAGTATTGTTCAAATCTGTGAAATTAGGGTTTCCCGCCATCCAAGCTTTTAAGGGTCAAACCGAGTCACGAAATTGAAATCTAAGCTTAGTACAGCAGTCAGAAGACTTCCAGCAGAGTCCCCCTAAATTTTCATTGTATTCCGGCAACTTACTATTTTTAGTAAGTATTCAATTTGGGACTATTTTATTGAGATTTTGGAATGCTGTCAGTTCCACTGCATCCGGGTAACATCAAGCTGCCTACACGTAAATTTTGAGCCAGATCAGACGACTTGCTATTTTTGGCAGTTCAGGCTTCAAGAGCCATTTTCAAGGTTTCCACATGAGCTTTTCAGATGCACGTCTGGAGAATCCTTATGGGTTTTCCAAAACCTTCGCAGTGATATAATATGCAAACCGAGACGATCACTTTCAGAGTTCAACCTCCAAAGGCTATTTTTAGGGTTTGCATGCAGAGTTCTTCAACGCATGTCTGGATACTCCTTCTGGGTTTTCCAAGAGCTTCGCAACAGTGTGACATGCAAGCAGAGAAGATCAAATTTCGAGGACTTACTATTTTTAGCCAGTGCATGCATGCAGACTAGTTTTCTGGGTTTTTCTGGGTTTCTTGAGATCCCACAGGCAATATGACATGCAAAACCATCCGGCAGTGGATGAGTCACTTTTTCAGGCAGTTTCTATTTTTAGCAGGTACACTCTGGCAACCGCCCCCAACACTCCAGTTCAGCAAACAGAATGACATGTAGAAGGAACGAAGTCAAACGGAGACCGTTCGGGATACATACAAGTCAAGTTAGGGTTTCCACTTTTATAGGGGGTAAAATCGAAAAATAGCCGAAACGAAGCACCCCACCAATGTCAGCACACTTCAAGGTACCTGCTGGCAAAATTTGAGCGAAATCGGAGAACTTACTATTTTTAGTAAGTCAGGGCACGGCTATAAATAGCAGGTCTGCACCCGAGGTTGGCATCAGAGTGACACTCAAGCTATCAAGATCAAGCGTTGAAAATTTCAGGTCAATCAGAGCTACTGAAGTCAGAAAGTCAAAACTTACTATAAATAGCAGGTGGCTATAAATAGCAGGTCAGAGCATGGGACAGGCAAAACAAGTTCATCAAACTACGAGGATCATATGGTGAAATTTTTAGGCAGAACGAAGCTGTAGAAGTCGTAAATCAAGGGACTTGCTAAAAATAGAATGCAAAAGCAAGGGCAGGCAGAGGCATGGAAAATGTGAGCTTGACCCTCTAAATGCACCCTTGATGTAATAATCAAGGCAAAAAATTCTAAGTCAAAATCAAAGTTCATCCTATGAAATGCGCCCTTGTGCTGGAGGTGACTAAGAGAAATTTTACAAGGCAAAATTAAGAGCTCACATGTGTAAATGCGCCCTCAAGTGAAAGCTTCCCAGCTAAAATGCGCCCAAGGGTAAGGAGATCAGTGGAAAAGTGCTAAGGTGTAAAATTGGAAGTAAGCTATGTCAAATGCGCCCATGTTGGAGGATGCCTAGAAAAATCTAAGGCATGGAAAGTAAAAATGTGAGCACAAGGGTCAAAATGCGCCCTCAAGTAGAAGTGGACCCCTTGAAATGCGCCCAAGTAAGATGAGAAAAACGCCTAAGGCACAAGAATGAAAGTAACCCCTTCCATATGCATCCAAGGAAGATGATAGAAGGAGATGTCAAAGGCATGGGGAAATAAAAGTAGAAGACCTCAAATGCGCCCTCAAGCAAGGCCACTCAAAAAGTATTCTAAGCCACAATAATGAAAACACAAGGTGGTAAATGCGCCCAGCAAGTGAAGTTGAATTGAGGATTTTCTAAGTGTTGAAAAATAAAAGCACAAACCTCTAAATGCGCCCTCTAAGGAAGTATGAAGGCAAGACTTAGAATATTTTCTAAATATGAGGGAAATGGAGGCTCATGGGGTAAAATGCGCCCATCATAAGGAGGAAATGACAAGTTGAGAAATCTCTAAGGCATTGAAAATGAGAGTTCAAGGAGTCATATGCGCCCAGGGTAAGGAGGAGATATAAGACTTAGGAATTTGTCTATGGCATTAAAATAAAATGCCACTGAAGGGAATACGCCTAGAGAGAAGGAAATGTTGAAGGAATTTCTAAGTTAGAAAATGGAAGTAGAAGACTTCAAATACGCTCCAAGGAAGTTGGGACTTGAGAAAAGTTGCTAAGTGTAAGGAAAAATTTTAAGGCGTGAAATTGCTTGGGAAACGAAGGTAAAGGTATGTGTTATGAAGTGTGCCCAAGGATGTGATATTTAAAATAAATTTTCTAAGGCATTTTCTAAGGGGAAATTAGAAAATACGCCTGGAGGAGGTGGTATAAAATCTCTAAGTGCAAGGTGATATGCTCCCAGATGCAGGAGGGAATTTCTTCAGGGAAGCATGAAAATACTAAGGCAGGAAAAATGGAGATTACAGGCGTGGAATTCCTCCAGAGTAAAAAAAAACGGGTGAACCTTAGCAATTTTATTATTTTCAAAATAATAAAAATTAAATGTACCCCTTCGTTTGGATACACATGAAAACGATGATTTCTGAGGGGAAATTTCTTCTGGGTATTGGATATTTCTCACTGGGAGATGATTTGAGGTTCTTCCACACCTTGCTCGTGTTGTTTCGGCAGGGATTTTGGCCTGGCACCCATTCAACAAAGTTCCTAAGGCTCAGATGGATAAATTTTCTAAGGCATCGAAAAGGAAAGCAAAGGGGGTCAAATACACTCACGGGGAAGAAATTTGTCTAAGGCATGAAGGAATTTGAAAATGAACTGAAGCTCGAACATCAAGCATTCAAATGCACCCCCCAAGATGAAATATCTTCTAAGGCACAAACTCCAGGCAAGGTGGTGGATACGCGCATGATGAAAGTTTGCTAGAAAAGTGATGAATTCTATCAAGATTCGGAGATCAAGTGGTCAGAACATGGAAATAAGGTAAGTAAAGTGAATTTAGATTATAAAGTGTTCTGATACTCTTCTTTTGTTTTGCAGGATGAACGTTGAAGCCAAGGCATGAGGACTTGAGTTCACGAAGCTGGACAACGTTACAACTCTGAAAAAGGAGAAATGGCGGTGAAGATTTGGCTAAGGCACTAAGAACGTGATGCAAAAGAGGCAAATGCGCCCAAGGCAATGGGCTAAAGAAATATGAAAGTTGCAAGGAAGAAGTGCGTCCTGGAGTCAAAGCAACAGGAGGGCCGAACAGGAGGAATTCTTTGCTCATCACTTTCATATCAACCACGTACTCGCCTCTCCTCCTAACACAACAAAATTGGCAGACAGACAGTGGGAACGCGTTTCTGGACGAGAATCTTCTAGAAGAAGATAGTGGGCATTAATTGCAGATAATGGTTCCTGCAGAGGAGTGGAGAATATTTTGTTCATTCATTGCCCCACTCCTCTTTGTGGCGGTTTTTAGGGCAAGAACCCTAATTAGGGCATATGTGGCTCGATCTGAGCCCTTTATTGTAATTCAATCTAAGCCGTCCGTTGGACTGGGCCAACTATAAAAGGGGCATCCCCCCTCATTTGTAACTTAGTAGACATCAGATCAGAGAGTAGAGTAGATCAAGAAGTTAGAGTAGATAGGGAGATAGCTTAGAAGTTAGCTTAATTTGAAAAGGAAAGAAAACTTTCCCTTTGAAAGTTTTGTAAGAGTTTGTTGTAGAAAACTCTCATAATACAAAGGTTTATCATTGCATGGTGGTTTTATCTTTTATTGTGAATAGCTAGCAAGGCCTTTTCATCTTTCCAATTCAGATTGATAGAGTAGAATAGACTTTATTTTATGCAAGTAGTTGTTAATTGTGGAGTGTGGCGTCGTGGTTTGAGCATATCTTCTTTCATCCATACCACTAGCGGGCTTGCTGATGGTAAGTTCGCCTTGTGTGGTCAACTAGAATATCAATACCTAACTTCGGTTGTGATTCGTGTGTTCATTTGCATCGTTGTGACGGAGTGCACATGTTGAATCACAATTTGAATATCTTTTATCATCCTTTGAAGATTGCATCGACTTCGTAGAGGTTGTCCGAAGGGAGACGAAGCGAAGTCTGGTTTGGAGATTGTTTAAGCCAATCCTCGTCCTCCACCCTTTGGGAGTAGATGGTAGCATCCCTAATCCTTATATCCTTTTACATTCAGCATTCTCCGGTTAGTTTAAGAACCCGAGCTTCATCGACGAATTTCCCGGAATTTGAAAATCCTTTCCTCGAAGTTGAATGATTACGTAAGTCCCCTTGGAATACCCAGCATATTCACATCAACCAACTGAGTCTATTCGCAATAAAAGGAACCTTGGAGTTGAACGCATGAACTTTCACGCAATCTTAGCATACGGAATACTTTGATCAAGAGGGAATAGAGTGACTGTTGGACATTTTATTCTGTGTTGGTGTTGTCATAAAAAACACGTCAACAAGTACCAGTTGGCGAATTCATATCTATCACCTTCCTGAATCACGCCTCCCTCAACCAAAGTCTGTAGAGGTGTGTGCATCAAAGCTCCTAGGCGAAGAACAACTCTTGTCGGATAGATACGAGTCTCACCCCAAGCTTGATTAATTGCCTCCATCCTTGCCGTAATGTCGGAGGCCTGCCGATAGGCATCTGCAAGATCCTCCATAAACTTTTCTTTCTCAACACGAACATTGGCAACCCACTTATCTGCCTCTTGTGCCATTTTTTTCAAATCTTCCAAGCCACTAATTGACTCTCTAGGAAATTTGGCTGGGAGCTCAATTGCCAGATTTTCTTGCCCACAAGGACGGGACAAGTGTTGCACATAGCCAATCAATGTTTTGTGCTCTACCTTCAATCTTTTGTATTTTCCCTCGATACAGAGCAATTTGTCCTTAAGTAGCTGATATGAATTATCGCACTCCTCCACCACTTGTGCTCTAGTAGGGCGGCCAAGTTCCATAGTCGTAATCACATAATCCTTAGGAACAACCTCATCTCGATCACATTCTATCCTAGGCACAACCACGTGCAACGTCTGAGAGCCATCCTCATCTATTGAAATTTTAGAAAACTTTCTGGCTTTCTTCTGCATTGGAGGTGCTACTCAACAATTCTTCCATCTCAGCTGCTTGATCGGTCTCATCAACAGGATCATGTCTCATCCTATCCCTTAGCCATTCTAGCACTTCCTGCTGTAAGTCATAAATAACGTAGGGCTGCTCAACTCTGGCCTCTACCTCATGAACTTCTTCTATGCCTTCGTGCTGACGAGGCTCATCATCCTCTATAGGCTGGGTATCTCTAGAGCTTTGGGCCCCCTGATCCGAAGTAGCATCATCTTCAAGAGCCGCCTCAATCTTATGCTGAAATTGAGTATCAGTGGCCATTGCTTCCTCTGTTTCTTGCTGATTTTCCTCTTTAGGCATATTGATGCTTTGGCCCACTGATTCCCTACGAGGTGGCTGACTTGCCTCTCGTAATACCTGCTCTGCATTCAATCTTTCTCTTTGATCGGCAAACAATGAAACTTCCTGCATACTCGGAGAATGTGCCTGTGACGACGTATGTGTGGACTCTTCAATTCTTTGAGGCTTTGGTTGGACTAGTTCCTTCCCTCGTGGCTTTGAAGCTTGAGCAACCTGCCTTCTTTGCCTAGCAGCCGATGGTCGGTGATTTCCCATTAAATTGTAAGTAAGGGGAATTGATCTGCCCTTAAGTCGGCTCACATGCCTCTCCACCCAACTCCGTGTGAATGTCAAGACTAGGATGCAAAGTGTATCCAAGTTTGTAATCTCTGGCTCTGACCAATTTGGGAGTGGGAGTGGCGTATCCCTCACTGTCTCATAATCAATCTATATCACGTTTATAACCTCGTCAATCTGGTCTGGCACTGGGACAATCTCGCATTCCCTAATCATCTCCAATGGTATCTGCGAAAACATCCTTTTCCTAACTTCAGCCTCATCCACTGCACTTGCCCAAAAGTCTTCAATTTGTGCCTTATGCTTGAATTCTTCATACAGTATCCATCTAATATTCCTGTGGGGATCATAGTGCTGTTTGTTGTTATGGTAGGAGAGGTGGAAGAACTGGAGCTCATTCTTTGCTACCCTAGTTGCCTGCAGTGATGGACAAATTTTATCTGAATTCCCCATGGTGATAGGGAATCCAAGTCCACCCTTCTTCTTCTTCTTTTGAATCTTATCATAGGCAATGAGTTGCCTAGATATTTCCATCATCACAATCCTATTCGTGGGATACTGGGGCAATCTGTATGGGTAAGAGGAAAACCCTTGCAGCCTAATGTAAGTAAACTGCAGAAACTGGATGAACCAACATCCAAACTTTTCAATCAACTCTTGTGCCTCTTTAAATATTCTGTGACGAGTCCTTTGCTGCAATGTCCTCGTTATATGCATTGTGAAAGCATCATTGACCCTCTTGTAATTGGAGGTGCTTGTCAAATGTAACTGCGGACAAGCTTCATGAATTTTAAACTGCTGAGAGCCACACCCAATCTACTCTTTGTATGATATCCCTCTATATTTTGTCATCCGGGCCAACATGTAAACAATATATGAGCTCATGTAAAATGTTTTTATTCTCCTTAGACTTCTGAGCTGCTCATGTAGATTATCACTAATCATCAACGCCAGTCCATGTGCTCTTTGCCTTCTAGCACAAGGTTGATAGAGTAGAACATCCAAGGTTCAAAGATGAACGCTTGGGGGCACCCTCCAACTCTGCTCAACATCATGATCAAGTCACAAAATTCCTACCTCAAATCTTCTGAAATTATCTGCTTAGGCAACTTCGTGTGAGTTGGCTTAGGCTTGTTCATCCACCTGGAGTTCATCAATTCAGCACATCGATCAAATGTGGATGAGTACATTCTTTCAGCCCTCTCCCTCGTTTTGTAAATCATCTTTTCATGAGTTGGGATCCCAAATGCTTCTCTGATTGCTTCAGGCATAAGATTGGCCAACAACTTGCCATCTGGTGAAATGATAGTCCTTCGTTCCGTGTTGTAGCAATTGGCACATTCCATAATCAGCTCTGGGCATCGGATTGCTGGTGGAAAACCAGCAGCTATGTAAAGTCCACTTCTAACAATGTTGTGCAAAGTGATAGATGGATGATGACCTCCAGTTCCCATTATTTGCCTTCTGAAAGTCTCCAAGTTGAATGAGCCAAGATTTGTGTCACTTAACTTGCCCAGTTTCGAAGAAAACTTTGACTCTGGCAAGAAGGATTTGCTCAACTTCTTTATTACAGCCTGCCTTGATGTGCTCGCTCTGCTGGACTCAACATGATTTCCTCTTCCTGCAGCTCTTCTGCTTGTTTCAGCCATTCTACAAAAATGAAAGGCAGTCATTAGAAACTAAGATTTAGAAAAATAATAACATTTTGAGGGTGCCAACTGATTTTCAAAAATAAAAAGGCTGCAACACTTCGTTATTTTCAATTGCAAACCTCAATGCCTTGCTCACTTTAACACTTAGAATTTTCAACTTGTAGCAACACAATGCCCAACACTTAGAAAGATTTGCTAGCAGAAACTCACTTTCAGCAACTTGAAACTTCTCTTAAATTCACACTTTTCAGCAACTTCACTTTTCTTAACTTCGCACACTTCAACAACTTGAGAAGTTTCTCTTCTCAAATTCGTATTTTTCAGTCAACTTGAGAAATTTCTCTTCTCAAATTCGCACTTTCAACAACTCAAGCCTCTTCCTATGAAATTCACACTTTTCAGCCTTTGAGAATATTTTGCATTTAGCAACCGATGAGGATTATGAAAAGAATTTGAATTCTTATAGCCAGGTCAAATTCTGGAAGAGGCTAATCTTAGCAAACATTCAAATTTATGTTTTCCCTCCTCTACCAGTCGCAACACTTGTCATTGGAAACATCATAATATTTGACTTCTAGAACTTTGAAAATTCATCACCTCTGCACAGGCCTGCTTCATCACGTTTGCATTTTAAAAAATAAAATATTAAATCAAGTGTTCTTCATGAACAATTTCACTTCAACTGGTTAAGGAATTTAATTTCATGTCTGCTCTGACAAAAAATTTTCAAACGTCCGGCCTCAATTCTCAAGCTAAGGCATTTTGTAAAAACATTTCTCTTGTTTGCCTTAGAGAAATTTTAATTTCGCTTAGGAAATTCTTTAAAATAGGTGTCGGGCAAAACCTCTATCAAAACAACGCGAGCAAGGTGTGGAACAAGTTTAAATCATCTCCCCGCAGGAAACATCCAATACCCAGAAGAATTTTCCCTTAAGAACTCGTCATTTTCATGTGTATCTGGACGAAGGGGTAAGTTTAATTTTTATTATTTTGAAAAAAAATTAAATTTTGCTAAGGTTTATTGCATCTTGATTCTGGGTGTACTTCTTACTTGCAGTCTTCGTTTTTCATGCCTTGGTATTTTCCCGAAGAAATTCCCTCCTATTCATTGGCGCATTTGATCTTGCTTCTGGAAATTTTAACATCACCTCATCCTTAGGCGTATTTCTCACTTTTACTTTAGAAAATGCCTTAGAGAAATTTTCAAAATTTATTAATCCTACCCTTGAGGGGCGCATTTTTATGTATCAACTTACATTTTAACCCCTTAGGCATTTCCACGCCTTTAGCAATTTTCTCCTTTACCTTGTTCTCCACAAACAAGGGCGCATTTTCATGTTCCTTCTTCCATTCAAGGGCGCATTTCATACTATGAGAAGGAACTTTCACACTTAGATTATTTTCAACCCTATAGCCTTGCTTTCTTGGGCGCATTTCACATGTGGTGGAGGAAATCTTCAACGCCTTATCATTTGTTTCACCTTGTCTTTACATCTTAGGCGCATATGAGGGTATGAGGAGGGACTTGCCATGCCTAGACCCTTACCTTGCCTTAGGAACCCTTTTAATACCACACCTTGAATGTTTCTCACTATCCTTGTGGCCTTGGGCGCATATCACTAGGCCTCATGCCAAGGGCGCATTTTGGGGTATGAGAAGGAAATCTCCCATACTTAGAAACTTTTCTTAAAACCACGCCCAATTTGTCTACATCTTGGGCGCATTTAACATGTGGAGGAGGAATTCACACCTTATACCTTCTCAACCTTGTGGGCGCATTTCATGTGTGTTGGGGGAACTTTTGAGCGCATTTCACCCTATGAGGGGGAATTTTAATACTTGAGGATGCATTTCCCTTAGTCAACTTCCGTTTTCAACCTTGGGCGCATATGACACATGCTACTTCCATATGAGAGCGCATTTGGGGCTGTGTGAGGGAAATCTCACGCCTTAGAATATTTTATCCCCTTTTCATTCCTTGTGGGCGCGTTTGCTATAGGGAGGACGAACTTGAGGGCGCATTTTACATGTGGGACTTCCAAGTGAGGGCACATTTAGGGGGGTGGGAAGGAATTCCCACGCCTTGGAATATCTTGCCATGCCTTCTCCTTGTGGGCGCATTTCAAGGTGTGAGGAGGAATTTCCATCAAGCTTGGGTGCATTTAGCATATGGTGGAGGAATTTTCATGCCTTAGAACATTGTTTAAAAATCTCCTTTCATGAGGGCGCATTTCCCACATGCCACTTCCATTCTTCTTACTTAGAATTTCTTTTATGCTACCACCTCACCTTGGGCGCATTTCATGCTTCCTCTTGCCTGACTTCAACTTGAAAATCTTCAATGCCTTTCAGCTATCTTGGCATCCTATTTTTAGTAAATTTGGAGAAGTGTGCCTTTCCATGCCCTTTTCATCTGTTCTGAATTGGAGCTGTCGTGATTATGCCTCTTATTACCTTGTTTATACCTGTTGTCCATACTGGTATGCTATTTATAGCCATCCTGCTATTTTTAGCAAACCCTAAAATTGACTGACCTCCGCAGCCTCGTTTGACCTGAAATTTGATCCACATGATCTTGATGC
Organism: Sequoiadendron giganteum; assembly: GCA_007115665.2. NCBI lineage: Eukaryota > Viridiplantae > Streptophyta > Pinopsida > Cupressales > Cupressaceae > Sequoiadendron > Sequoiadendron giganteum. The sequence continues at coordinate 225,339,536 of CM021106.1, forward strand.
TTTAAGTGACTTGTTCACACCTACCCTCGACACAGACATGCTATTTATAGCCATTAAGTGACTTACTAAAAGTAGTAAGTATTCAGATTGTGGTCAAATTTTGCCAGTAGGCAGCCTGAAAGATGCCGATTGTGATGGTGTACTTCGTTTTGACAACTTTTGTGTTTTACCCCCTTTTTATTGGGCATAATAGTGGAAACCCTAATTTGACTTGCATGTGCCCTGAATGGTTTCCGTTTGACTTGACATCTACTGTATGTTGTTCTACTTGCTGAACTGAAGTGTCGGGGAACTGTTGGAGTGATCCTGCTATTTATAGCAAGTGCTCAAAAAGTGATCAATTTGATGCCAGACGAATTTGCATGTCAAACTGCACGTGGGATCTCAAAAAACCCAAAAAACTGGTCAACATGCGGGCACTGGCTAAAAATAGTAAGTACCTGAAAATGGGTCTATCTTGTTTGCATGTCACATCGTTGCGAAGCTCCTGAAAAACCCAGATAGAATACCTTGACATGCTCTGAAATTTTTTGCATGCAAGCCCTAAAAATAGCCTTTGAAGGTTGAATTGTTGAAAGTCATCATCTTGACTTGCATGTCATATCACTACGAAGGTCTTGAAAAACCCAGATACATTCTCCAAATATGCATTTAAAAAGCATATGTGGAAACCTTGTAAATGACTCTTGTTAACGGGTGTTTTATGATCGCACCAACACAGAATAAAGTGTCCAACGGTCACCCTATCCTCTCTTGATCAAAGTATTCTACATGCTAAGATTGTGTGAAAGATCATGTGTTCAACTCCAAGGTTCCTTATGTAGCGAATAGGTGACTTGGTTTGATGTGAATATGCTGGGTATTCCAAGGGGACTTACGTAATTGTTCAACTTTTTGAAGCAGATGAAAGATTCAACTATGATGCTCTAATTTCTAGACTAACTGGGAAAATGCGGAATTTAAAAGGGATAAGGGGTAGAGATTCTATGATCTATTTCTAAAGGGTGGAATGCGAGGATCAACTTCAACAATCTTCAAACTAGACTTTGCTTCGCCTCCCTTCGGACAACTTCCACAAAATCGGTGCAATCTTCAAAGGATGAGAAAGGTGTTCAAACTATGACACAATATGTACATACCATCACAACGATGCATATGGACATATGTACCACAATCGAAGTTAAGTGCCAATATTCCAGTTGACCAGGCAGGGCGAACACACCGTCAACGAGTCCGCTAGTGGTATGGATGAAAGAAGACTTGCTCAAATCAAATGCCACATTCCACAACTAACAACTACTTGCATGGAATTAAATCTACTTTACTCTATCTACTTGAATTGGAAAGCCGAAAAAGCCTTGTCAACCATTCACAATGAAAGAGAGAATCACCAATCAATGAAGTTTTTTATATTATGAGAGTTCTCCACAACAACTTTTTACAAAAACTTTCAAAGGGAAAGCTTTTCTTTCCTTTTCAAACTAAGCTAACTTCTAACTAAAAGCCTCTTCTACTCTCTAGCTCAACTCTATCTCTAATTTTTGTCTAACTCTAATATATTACAAATGAGGGGGGATGCCCCTTTTATAGTTGGCCCAGTCCAACGAACGACTCGGATTCAAATACAATGAAGGGCTTAGATTGAGCCACACATGCCCTAATTAGGGTTTTTTCCCTAAAACCCGCCACAGAGAGAAGTGGGGTAATAAATGAACAGAAGATTCTCCATTCCTCAGGAAGAACCACCATGAGCAATTAATGCGTACTATCCTCTAGAAGATTCTCGTCCAGAAATGTGTTCCCACTTCTGCCTGCCAATTCTGTTGCGTTAGGAGGAGGGTAAAAGAGTCTCTAAGATTGTCTCCACAGATAATAAAATGTGATAGGATCCGGAGTTTGATTGCTCAGTTGTTCACGTTCAACCCTTCCGTTGTCTTAATTCTTGGATGCACTTCGTCCTCGTAACTTTCATTTTTCTCTAGCCCACTTCCTTGGGCGCATTTAGCCTCTTTTGCATCACATTCTTAATGCCTTAGACAAATCTTCACTGCTGTTTCCTTTTTCCAAAGTTGTAACATTGTCCACCTTCAGCAAGTCCTCATGCCTTGGCCTCGACGTTCATCCTGCAAAACAAAAGAAGAGCATCAAAACACTTATAACATAAATTCACCTCACTTACCTAATTCCCACGTTCTGACTTTCAAGGTTTGCTTGACCTCTAGATCTGATAAAATTCATCCCTTTTCTAGCAAACTTTCACCATGGGCGCATGGTGTTCATTTCATGAGACCTTCTTCAAGGGCGCATCCACCACCTTGTGCCTGGAGTTTGTGCCTTAGAAAATATTTCACTTTGAGGATGCATTTGAACGCTTGATGTTCGAGCTTCATTTCATCTTCAGATTCTTCATGCCTCAGACAAATTTCACCACTTCCTTGTGAGTCTATTTGACCCCTTGTTGTTTTCTTTTCCCTTTCCTTAGACAATTTTATCTGCTTTATAAATTTCATCCACTGTAATCTAGGTGCTTATTTTGACATCACCAACTGAGACATGTTTTGTAAAGACATTTCTACTATTTGCCTTATAAATTTTATTTTTGCCTAGGAAATTCATTAAACGGGCGGCAGGAAAAAATCTCTGTCAAAACAACACGAGCAAGGTGGAGAACAATTTTAAATCATCTCCCAGTGGAAATTGTTCAATACCCAGAAGAAATTTCCCCTCAAAATCATCATTTTCATGTGTATCCAGACGAAGGGGTAAGTTTAATTTTATTATTTTTTGGAAAATAATAAAATTGCTAAGGTTTATTCAACTTTTAATTCTGGGTGTACTTCTTACTTGTAGTCTTCATTTTCATGTTTTGGCATTTTCCTTATTTTCCTGAAGAAATTCTTTCCTACATCTGGGCGCATATCACCAAGCACTTAGAATTTTCCATGTTGCCTCTTCCTTAGGCGTATTCCTCATTTTCACTTTAGAAAATGCCTTAGAATTTTTTAACTTAATCAACTTACCTTGGGTGCACTTCATAACACATATCTTTACCTTCATTTCCCAAGCATTTTCACGCGTTAACAATTTTCCTCCATGTCCCAACTTCCTTAGAGCGCATTTGAGGTGAGGGAACTTTCATTTTGATAATTAGAAATTATTTCCTGAGCATTCTTTCCTCTCATCTTGGGCGCATTTTGACCCATGTACTTCCATTTTTCAAGACTTAGAAAAGTTTGTTCAAGCCCTCATACTGCCTTGGGTGCATTTGAGACCCCTGCTTTGATTTTCAACACTTAGAAATATTTTTGAGTGGCTTCATGCTCATGGGCGTATTTCATCTATGGAGGAGGAACTTTTATACTTGGAATATTTTCAACTTCCTCCCCTCTTTGCTTTAAGGGCGCATGTTACCTTGGGAGGAGGAATATTTATACTTAGAATATTCTCCTCATTGCCACGTTTTCCTCTTGCAAGCTGGGCGCATTTGAAGGGTGCTCCTTCCATTTTCTGACTTGGAACCCCTCTCAAACCTTTTCCTTATGATGGGCGCATTTAGGGGTGTGAGGAGGAATTTCTCACACTTAGACACTTTTATTTTATACCCTCTCGACCTTTTGCTAGCTGGGCGCATATGGGGCTCCTTGCTTCCTTTTCGCACGCCTTAGAAACCTTTACCTTGGACTTCATTCCTTGTGGGCGCATATGAGGTAGGGAGGAGGAACTTTCTTACCTTAGAAAAAATTTCAATATCCTTCCAGCCTTGGGCGCATTTCACATGGGGAGGAGGAACTTTTTATACTTAGAAACTTTTTCAAGCCTCATCTTCTTTGGGCGCATTTACCATGTGGTGGAGGAACTTTTATGCCCTAGATTTTCTAATGCCAGGTCTTCTACCAAGGGCGCATTTGAGGTAGGGTGAGAGAATTTGTTCAAAATTCCTTAGAAACTTTTTAAAGCCCTCACATTGCCTTGGGCGCATTTGAGAGGTGGAGGAGGAATTTCTCACACTTGGAAACTTTTTCATGCTAGCCTTCATGCCTTGCAAGCTTGGGCGCATTTCACATATGGTGGAGGAATTTTTTTATACTTAGAATTTTTAAAGCCTCCTCCATGCTTGGGTGCATTTCACACTTCCTCTTGCCAGTTTCCATTCGTGGACTTAGAAATTTCAACGTTCTCAGCTACCTCTTGCCACTCTAGTTTTAGTAAATTTTGGAGATGTATGACTTTCCGTGGCCTTTTATCTGTTCTGAATCTGGAGTTGGTGTAATATGTTCCCTGTGGCCTTGCTACCCTGTTTATACCTATTGCCCGAGATCATTTGCTATTTTTAGCAAACCCTAAAATTGCTTGACTTTTGCAGCTCTGTTTGACTTGAATTTTTCACCACGTGGTCCTCATCGCTTGGCGAACCTGTTCACACCTGCCCCTCGCTCTGACCTGCTATTTATAGTCGTGTTCTGGAGATGACTTACTATAGACAATAATTTCTCAGATTGCGCCCAAATTTTACCAGTGGATTGCCAGAAGGATGCTGATTGTGATGGGATATCTTCGTTGTTTGAAATTCTGGCTTTTTACCCTACTTTTTAGGCACCGAAGTAGGAAACCCTAATATGACTTGCATGTGCCTCAAACGACCTCCATTTGACTTGATTTCTATTGCATGTCGTTCTGCTTGCTAAACTAAAGTGTCAGGTGGCTGTTGGAGTGAACCTGCTAAAAATAGAAATTGCCTGAAAAAGTGATCAATCCACCGCCAGATGCATTTGCATGTCACATTGCCCGAGGGATCTCCAAAAACCCAGAAAAACCTAGAAAACTGGTCCACATGCGGGTATCTGCTAAAAATAGTAAGTTCCTGAAATGTGATCAACTCTGTTTGCATGTCAAGTCGTTGCGGAACTCTCGAAAAACCCATAAGGAATATCCAAATATGCACTGAAAATTTTTGCATGCAAACCCTAAAAATAGCCTCTGAAGGCTGAATTGCTGAAAGTCATCATCCCGGATTGCATGTCACATCACTGCGAAGGTCTTGAAAAACCCAAATACGTTCTCTAGACATGCATTGAAAAATCATACATGTGCACCCTGAAAATGGCTCTTGAAGCTTGAACTGCTAAAAATAGCAAGTTGTCAGAATCTGTTCAAAATTTGCGTGTAAGCTCCTTGAAGTTACCTGAATGTGATGGAATAGTCTGAATTCCAGAATCTTGATGAAAAGGCCCCAGATTGAGCACTTACTAAAAATAGTAAGTTGTCTGATTTCAATGTCCGATTTCTGACAGCAATGTTAAGCTCAACTGTCAATTTGCCAACTTGATTTAATCTCAATCCAGCTTGAAGAATGAAATCCTAATTTCACAGATTCACTTCAGACTTAGCCAAAATTTCCAATGAGTCAAGGATAGCAACATCCTCGGAAGGATAGAAAAATCAGAGAGAGAGACGCAAAACAAAACCCAAAAGACCAAAAAGGAGCAAAAATTAGGGGGTCCCCATTTGAATGGGGTGATGTGTGAAAAGGTCACAACAACTCTTGAAGCCGGAACTGCTAAAAATAGCCAGTTGTCAGAATCTGTTCAAATTTTACCTGTACGCATTTTGAAGTTACCTAGATGTGCTGAAGCAGTTAGAATTCCAAAATCTTGATAAAATAGGTCCCAGATTGAGTACTTACTAAAAATAGTAAGTTGTTAGATTTGAGTGAAAATTCAATGGGACTCTGCCTTGAGCCTTCTGATTGTACTGCTACGCTTAGATTTCACTTTGATAACCTTATTCGACCTCAAACAAGCTTGAAGAATGAAAACCCTAATTTCACAGACTTAGCCAAAATTTCAACCTAGGTCAAATGACCGGACATCCCCGGAAGGATAGAACGACGAGAGAGAGAGAGAACCAAAGCCAAAAGACCAGAATGGAGCAAAAATTAGGGGGTCCCCATCTTGAATGGCGTGATGTGTGAAAAGGTCACAACAAGACCCTCAATAAACAATATGATCAACCTTCTCTCTGATATGCCTGTCACCATAACGGAAAGTCTTTGGAACTCTCCAATGTAGGATTCCAAACTACCCAACTGTTTTAATTGAGTAAGATCTCCGAAGAATAGTTCGGGATCATGTCTATCAAACCTCTCTACCAGTCTATCAGTAAACTCCTGGTACGAGGTAATCCTGTCATGATGAAGTGTTACCATGCCATGAATCCACCAATCATATGCCACGCCATCAAGATGTAGAGCTGCAAATCGAATGGCATCTTCCTCTGTCATAGGATGTAGTGTCAGGAATGTATCCAATTTACTCACCCAGGCACGTGCTATAACTCTGTCACTACCATCATAGTTCGCTAAGGTAAGCTTATTGGTAGCCTGTCCTAGATCATTATGCTTGTGTCTAGGCCTCCTGTCATTCCTGTTCCTGGTGTGTTCTCTCTTCTGGCTCATGAAACGGTCGAAGTTAAGGTGATCCTTAACTCGTGGAGGCAATGCATCCCATTTATCATGGTCAGCAAAGTTCACTTCACCACCTTCTTCCACCTCCTCTTCCTCCTCAGCGTCATTTCTGACAAAAGTAGGGCGTGTGGGTCTCTCAAAGGTGTGTGTTGGAGTAATATTCCTGTGGTGTTCTCCATGTATACTTCCCTCCTAATCTTGATCCAGATTTGGCCTTCTCTGAACTTTCAGGTTCTGCACATTGGTACTAAGCTGCTGGAGGATGTTTGCCACCTGTTCTTGGCCTGCTACCATTCCTCTCAGTACTTATCTGGCTTCCTTGTCTTCGTCATTAAGACGAGCATCATCATTCCTATCACCCATATTATCAATGTCAAAATCTTCTTCCTGTTCGTTAAATGGAAATGCCTGAAAAGGTTCAAAGGTGTTTCTCTGAATTCTAGGACCCCTGCATGTGTAGTGCCTATCAAATCTATTCTAGTGTGGCCGCATAGAATTGTTTTCCCACAAGTTGGCAGGATAGAAAGCTCTGATACCACTGTGATGAGCCCAATTGGCTCCCTCTTAAACCCCTATTGTTTTGCTTATCTTTCTGTGTTTTTTTTAGTTTTTTAGAGAATGTTTCTAGAGAGGAATAGAAGGGGCGATAGCATATAAAAGCTCATAAAACAAGAATCTGAGCTAATATAGATCAAGTGTAAATGCAGAGAGTGTTAAATAACCCTAACAATAAGATTTCAAACAATAAACGAACCCGTAAGCTTCCTTGGGAGTTGAAGTGATTTGACTTCTTGGAATTCAAAGTGTTTCATTTGCCCATTGAAACTTATATATTGCTGCATTGTAGAGAGCTGATTACGTTATATTTTGAAAAGCAAAGTTATGCTGCTGGTTTGAAATCCAGAATTCGGCTAAGGGAAAGCTTAGCAATTCTATTCCACTCTTCGGGCCTGAAAATATGGTTCCCTAGATGATGGATTGAGAGTGTGCTTCATTCAAAAGTACATATTGAACTTCATTGTTGGAGAAATTGATGTTATTTCCAGAATTTGTGTTTGTTGGTCCTTTCATGGCTGAAGGACATTTCTATTTACAGCTTTGGGTGCGAGTTTATTTAGCTTGTGGGTATTGGTTCTATTGATTCCTATGCTAGAGGCTACCCCACTTGTGCATTTGCAGATTTAATTTTGGAGTTTTTGTTTTTAATGTCAAAATCGTCCCTCAAAGAGGGCCATACTTTTCTAAGTGGCATTGGGATTTGTGCCAAATTAATGTGAAAGATTTGATGTTGGTTTTTGATTGGTTCTGTGGTGCCATACTCTTAGAGATTATTCACAAAAGATTTCAGTCCAATCAGAGGTAATTTGATGAAGTTATGAGCATTTGATTGATTTTGCAGTTGCTGATAATTCATTTCCAGAATTGCAGATTTCTAAATCAGACTTATTTCAGTTTTCTTTTCTAGTCTTTCTTCATCAATTCTTGTTGATAACTAACGTGGAATCATCCTATATCTTGGTGCTTGAAATAATTGTCAAACTCTTGTAATTTGTAGCGCTTTCTATTTGTAAAAGTTGATAAAAGTAGTACTGTTTCGGTCTTGTTGACGTGTTTTTTATGACAGCGCCGACACAGAATAAAATGTCCAACGGTCACTCTATTCTCTCTTGATCAAAGTATTCCGCATGCTAAGATTGCGTGAAAGTTCATGCGTTCAACTCCAAGGTTCCTTTTAGTGCGAATAGACTCAGTTGGCTGATGTGAATATGCTGGTTATTCCAAGGGGACTTACGTGATTGTTCAATTAAGAAGAAAGGATCTTCAAATTTCGGGAGATTTGTCGATGATGCTCGGGTTCTTAAACTAACCGGATAATACTGAATGCAAAAAGATGTAGGGATTAGAGATGCTACCATCTACTCTAAAGGCAGGACACGATGATCAATTTCAACAAGCTTCAAACCAGATTCTGCTTTGCCTCCCTTTAGACAGCTTCTACAAACACCGGTGCAATCTTCAAAGGAAAATGAAAGATGTTCAAACTATGACCCAACATGCAAATACCATCACAACGATGCATCCTAGCACATGAATCATAATTGAAGTTAAGTGCTCAGATACTCCAGTTGACCACGCAAGGCAAACTTACCGTCAGCAAGCCCGCTAGTGGTATGGACGAGAGAAGACTTGCTCAAATTAGATGCCACATTCCACAGCTAACAACTATTTGCATGAAATAAAATCTACGTTACTCTATCTACTTGAGTCGGAAAGACGAAAAAGCCTTGCTAGCTACTCACAATAAAAGAAGGATTCACCAATCAATGCAAATTCTCTATATCATGAGAGTGTTCACAACAACTTCTTACAAAGTCCCTGTTGTGACCTTTTTCACACATCACCCCATCAAGATGGGGACCCCCTAAATTTTGCTCCATTTTGGTCTTTTGGCTTTGGTTCGCTCTCTCTCTGGTCTCTGGTCCTTTCGGGGAAGTCCCGTCGTTTGACCCAGGTTGAAATATTGGTTAAGTCTGTGTAATTAGGGTTTTCATCCTTCAGGCTTATTTAAGGTCAAACCGAGTCATAAAATTGAAATCTAGGCTTAGTGCAGCAGTCAGAAGACTTCCAGCAGAGTCCCCCTACATTTTCACTGTATTCCGGCAACTTACTATTTTTAGTAAGTATTCAATTTGGGACTATTTTATTGAGATTTTGGAATTCTGTCAGTTCCACTGCATCCGGGTAACATCAAGCTGCCTACACGTAAATTTTGAGCCAGATCAGACGACTTGCTATTTTTGGCAGTTCAGGCTTCAAGAGCCATTCTCAGGGTTTTCACATGAGCTTTTCAGATGCATGTCCGGAGAATCCTTCTGGGTTTTCCAAAACCTTCGCAGTGATGTAACATGCAAACCGAGACGACCACTTTCAGAAGTCAGCCTTCGGAGGCTATTTTTAGGGTTCGCATGCAGTGTTTTTCAACGCATGTCGGGTTTTTCTTTATGGGTTTTTCGAGAGCTTCGCAACGGTGTGACTTGCAGGCGGAGAAGATCAAAGTTTAAGAACTTACTATTTTTAGCCAGTGCATGCATGCAGACCAGTTTTCTGGGTTTTTCTGGGTTTTTTGAGATCCCACGGGCAATATGACATGCGAAACCATCCGGCAGTGGATGAGTCACTTTTCAGGCAGTTTCTATTTTTAGCAGGTACACTCTGGCAGCCGCCCCCAACACTCCAGTTCAGCAAACAGAACGACATGCAGAAGGAACGAAGTCAAACGGAGACCGTTCGGGATACATACAAGTCAAATTAGGGTTTCCACTTTTATAGGGGTAAAATCCAAAAATAGCCGAAACGAAGCACCCCACCAATGTCAGCACACTTCAAGGTACCTGCTGGCAAAATTTGAGCGAAATCGGAGAACTTACTATTTTTAGTAAGTCAGGGCACGGCTATAAATAGCAGGTCTGCACCCGAGGTTGGCATCAGAGTGACCCTCAAGCTATCAAGATCAAGCGCTGCAACTTTCAGGCAAAACGGAGCTACTGAAGTCAGAAAGTCAAAACTTACTATAAATAGCAGGTGGCTATAAATAGCAGGTCAGGGCAGAGGACTGGCAAAACAGGTTCACAAGGTGAAGAAGATCATCTGATGAAATTTTCAGGCAAAACGGAGCCTTAGAGGTTGAAAATCAAGGGATTTGCTAAAAATAGCACAACTTGCTAAAAATAGAATGCGTAAACAAAGGCAGGCAGAGGCATGGAAAATATTCTAAGTGTGGGAAAATGAAAGTATCCCCTTCAAAATGCGCCCACCTCACAGATTGATAGCTTGAAAATTGTCTAAGGCAGAATTCAAAGTTGAGCTAAGGAAATGCGCCCACCTTGATGGAAGCCTTGAAAGTTTCTAAGGCATGAAACAAAAGCTCATACCTCAAAATGCGCCCAAAGAGGAATAGGGGGGAGCATCAAAATTTTCTAAGGCAAAAACAAAAGTGGGCATGTCAAAATGCGCCCAAGGTTGTGAGGCCAAGTCAAAAACGCCTAAGGCATCAAAATAAAAGCATGGCATATGAAGTGCGCCCTCACATGAAACCTCACTATGTGAAATGCGCCCACCTTGATGACTCTCTCAAAACGTCCAAGGCATGAAAATAGAAGAAGACCCATGTAAATGCGCCCACCTTGGAAGTGCCTTCAAATTATTCTAAGGCATTGGAAATCAAAGCATGGCACTTGAAATGCGCCCATGGTGAAACAAAAGTAGCCACCCCTATTTGCGCCCTCAACTTGGAGCTCACCTAGTGAAATGCACCCTCACCTTGAGAAGGATAATGGAGGCCGAAATTCTTCTAAGGCATAAAATGAAAGTAGAGAGGTCAAAATGCGCCCTCAAGAAGGTACATGGCTTGAAGAAATTCTAAGTGGTGAAAATAAAACCAGACACACCCATATGCGCCCAAGGCAAGATAAAGTGGCTAGGACTTGGAGAAATTTCTAAGTCAAGAAAATGAAAGCTCAAGACCCCATATGCGCCCAAGGAGGAATGGAAGTCTAGAAATTTCCTAAGGCAACGAAATGAAAGTGGAACCTATGAAATGCGCCCTCACCTTGAAAGGATATTCTAAGTATTTGAAAATTTTCTAAGTGTAAAGTGAAAGCTTGGCCTAGCAAATGCGCCCATGAGCTGAAGGTGAGTAAAGATGGGAGAATTCTCTAAGGCGTGTGAAAGTAAAAGCTTGCATATGTAAATGCGCCCACCTTGGAGTAAGAATGTTGAGGAAATTTCCTAAGTGTTAAAGAAAGCTTCCCCCCTCAAATGCGCCTGAGGTGTAAACTAAAAAAATTTTTCCTAAGTGAAATAAAATTTCACTAGTTAAAGTGCGCCCAAGAAGAAAACAAGTGAAGAATTCCTAAGGCGTGGGAATTAAAATTTAAATTTGAAAGAAATACGCCCTTGAAGAGGGATTTAAATTTTAATTCATAAGGCATGGAGATTTTTTTCAGAGAAAAATTATACCAAGGGAAATACGCCAAGAAAAAAAAAAATGTTAGAAAATTTTTTCTAAGTGAGATAGCACTTCACTAGGGAAAAATACGCCCTTGGCATGGAAGGATGATTTGATGAGTTTTAAAATTTTCCAAAGGCAGCTGAAGGTTGACGAATATTTTTCAAGGGGAAGATTTGATATCGATGAATATTTTCCATGGGTCAAGTGAAAATCAAATGAACCCGTTTAAAATGCACCCATGAGTTAACAGAGTTTGAAAATTAATTTCCTAAGGGAAATTTTAATATTTTCAGAGGAAATTCGTTTTGCCTAGATTATTTTCCTGACGGAAGTTAAATCTCGAAGGATGAATTATTTCGAGCACGCAAATAATTTTTAATCACCCGGAGTTGAACATTTTAATGAGAGAATTTAAAATGTCTAAGGCAAATTTTACGAAATCGAGGATTTAAATGATAGACATTTTAAAAGTTGCAAATAAATTTACAACTCCCACGAAATTTTTCGAGTTGAATTTATTTAAACACTGCGAGATTTTAAAATGGAATTTTAAATCAAGTCAAGTGATTGTTTTTCTCGCGAGTCGTTTAAATCGCCAAGAGTTAACTGGCAGACTAAGAGGAAAATTCGAAATTTGAAGAGGAAGGAATCATTATTAATGGCAACTGCCATAATGACCGGCCGACGACTAGCCCACTACTACGCTTGAATTAGAAGATTCCGAACGAAGAGAGTGGAAAATTGATGAAGGTGCTAAAAATAGCCCCAGCACTACTTAGCAGGATTCTCCGAGAAGAGTTATTTAAACAATCTCTTCTCTCATTTCTCCTCACATTGTTTCGAAGTTGAAGTTGCTGAAGAAGTTCTTGAGAGATTGAAATATTTTCGAAAGGGTTGAGGAGAGAAATTCTTTGAGAGTTTATTTTATTTCGGAGTGTTGAGTTGCTGAAAGTGCGAAGTGCTGGAGAAATTTTCATTTGCCGAGACTCTTTCTTTCGAAAAGCTGAAAGTGTGTTGCTGCAATTTCGAAGTTGAAGGTTGAAGTTGTTTTCTGGAGTTGCTGGAAGGTTTATTTGTTGAAGTTGCTGCAGAGTGTTGAGTTGCAGAAATTCATTTTGTGCTG
>CM021106.1:225352232-225446244 GCA_007115665.2 Sequoiadendron giganteum
GTGACCTTTCACCTTCCCTAGGCGCATTTGACCTTGGCAACTTCCATCTTAGGTGCATTTCACTATGTGAGATGGAAAATGCATGCCAGAGTGACTGTTCAGCTTCCTTGGGCACATTTGCTAGTGTAAGGAGGAAAATCTCTTGCCTTAGAAGAATTTCTATGCCTCTTGAAGGCGCATTTCATCCTTGCTCAAGGAAATCTCATACTTAGAAATTCTTGTATCTTTCATTTCTCTTGGGCGTGTATGAAGGTGTTTAATCCAAGTTACCCCTTATAAGTTTCCAACGCCCTAACCCTGTTCTGGCTTTCTATTTTTAGTAAAATTAGGGTTTCATTGTGTTTCACCCTGCTTTGCATTGGAACTGGCGTGGTTGTGCCTCCACCTGGTGTTGCCATCCTATTCACATCTTATTCGGCACAATACATGCTATTTTTAGCCATTTGCTATTTTTAGCAAACCCTAGAATTGATCAATTTCCGTATCTCTGTTTGCTTTGAAATTTGCTCGAGTTGCTTTTGATGCTGTGAGAGACCTGTTCATACTTGCTTCTGGTGATGATGTGCTATTTTTAGCCACCTGCTATTTATAGTAAGTTTCAAAGTTGCCTGCTTCAGTAGCTCCGCTCGACCTGAAACTTGCTATGTCTGATCTTGATAACTTGAGTGCTCTGTTCATACCAACTTCCGGCGCAGACCTGCTATTTATAGCCGTGTCTTGACTTACTAAAAATAGTACGTCCTCCGACTTTGCTCAAAATTTGCCAGTAGGTGGCCCGAGGGATGCTGATCATGGTGGTGTGCTTCGTTCTGACATCTCTGCATTTCGCTTCATCTATTTTTAGACATGGCAGGGAAACCCTAATCTGACTTGCATGTGCTCCCAACTGCCCTTGGTTGCTCTAATTTCTACTGCTTGTCGTTCTGTTCGCTGGAATGAAGTGCTAGGTAGCTGCTGGATTGGAGCTGCTATTTATAGTAAGTGTCCAGAAAGTGGTCCGTCGGATGTCGGACGAGTTTGCATGTCACAGTGCCCGTGGGATCTCAAAAAACCCAGAAAACCCAGAAAATTGGTCAAAGTTCTGGCAGTGGCTAAAAATAGTAAGTCCTTGAAAATTGATCCATTATGTTTGCATGTCACACCACTGCGAAGCTCTCGGAAAACCCACATGGAATATCCAGACATGCATTGAAAATTCTTGCATGCAAACCCTAAAAATAGCCTCGGAAGGCTGAACTCTGAAAGTCACCATCTCGGCTTGCATGTTACATCATCGCGAAGGTCTCGGAAAACCCAGATCAATTCTCCTGTCATTTATTGGAGAATTGCTTGTCTAAACCTTGAAAATAGCCCCTGAAGGTTGAACTGCTAAAAATAGCCAGTTGTTTATATCCGTTCAAATTTCGCGTGTAGGCACTTTGAAGCTGCCTGATTGTGCTGAAGTCATTAGAATCTCGAAATCCTGAGGAACAAGCTTCAAATTAGGTACTTACTAAAAATAGTAAGTTGTCGGATTTCAGTGAGATTTCATGGGGATTCTGCCTTGAGCTTTCTGAATGTGTTGCTGCACTTAGATTTCACCTGAGTAACTCAATCTTGACCTCGAACGGGTCTAAAGGATAGAAACCATAAATTCATCAATTACTTCAACTGAGGTCAAACGGGACATCCCCGGAAGGACAAAAAATTAGAGACAGAGAGAACCAAAGCCAAAAGACCAGAATGGAGAAAAAATTAGGGGGTCCCCATCTTGGATGGGGTGATATGTGAAAAGGTCACAACATCTGGCAACTCCATGGGAAAGTGTTGAAAAACACTTTAAGATTAACCTTGGCCCAAGCCCTCTAACCATTATACAGAAAAGATATTTACTCAAAAGGGGAGAAGAATCCAATATTGGATCAAAACACCTTCATCTGAGATCCTTTGAACATACGTGTTCATCTCACCTCTAAGCCAACTTGACTTCGGAGATCAACTATGGCAAGTTATATAAGTGTCTTCACTTCAAAAGCATCCTGGACATTGCCTCGCTGCCAGTTAGGCGTACATAGCCCCGACGAGGTTGTCGCTACAATTCTCACGAATATTGCTCCATTGCCAACCGGGCGTCCATAGCCCCAGTGGAGTTATTCGTATATTCCCAAACCAATGTTTTAAGTATGATATTTCCTTTTATTCACTTCTTTCTCTTATGATATTTCTCTTTCAGCATATTTTCTTCTTTTCTCTTGATTTTCCGTCAATTCCATAATTGGTTGGCAAGCAGTGAAGCTACCAATGGGTTTGATAATTGTAGTGGCGCTAAAGCAAGATGTAAGATTTTCACATGCCATAACCTCTCCCAAGAAATCAAACTGGCTCAAAGTATTTTGCTGAACAGGTAGGACATGGTGATCTCAGACTCATGTGTTAAGACACAATAACTGATTAACCTTCCAAGTCGAGCTCATACGAGACCAGATGATGATAAGAGGAAAACAACCTTGGTGTTATATCATTCATAAAAAAATCCCATGGAAGTAAACCAGACTGTGTAGAAATATCATCACCCCCCTACGTAACGGGAGAACCCAAAATTCATGTCCATTCCAAACCCAAACCAAAACCACTTGAGTGGACAACTCAAGGGAAGAAACAACAAAACCAAAAACCCAGAGGGCAACAAATCAAAACCAAAACCAAAAAAGGGAAAGCGGGAAACAAAACAACCTAATCTAACTATGTACAAAATAGGTCCCAGGAGGGAACCTACGCTTGGAAATAATGCTTGAGGAACCGCCCATTGACGGGCAATGGGATATCCTCTCCTGTTAATGCCTTCAATCTGAATGCATTATCTCCTAAGATCTCAGAAATCTGATATGGGCCTAGCCATAATTTGTCGAACTTGTCGTGATCACCTCTTCTTTCATGGGCCTTGTCCCAACATAAAACTAAATCTGAAATCCTGAAGGCCTTGACCTTGGCCTGCTTGTCGAACCATCTTTTCACCACTCCTTGATGCTAGGCCAGGTTTTCCAATGCTTCATCTCTTTTCTCCTCCAAATGCATCAACTGGGACAACCTGACTTGAACTCTGTCTTCTCCTTCCAGATACTCCAGAATGAACTGAAGAGTTGGAATCCTCAACTGCACTGGGAAGACGGGGTCTTGCCCATATACCAAATGATAAGGGGATGTCCCCAAAGAATTCTTTGTTCTAGTCCTATCTGCCCATAAGGCAAACCTCAGCTGTGTGTGCCAGTCTTTGGGGTTCTTATCCAATAATTTCTTGATAGCATTCAGCAAATTCTTATTTGTGGATTCTGCAAGTCCATTCCCCTGCGGGTAGTAGTTAGATGAGAACTTCAGAGCGATCCCATATTCAAACGCCCAGTTTGAAAACTTCAATGATGAAAAGGTAGGGCCATTGTCGCACACCAAAGTGTGTGGACATCCAAACCTTGTAATAATATTTTCTTCGAGGAACTTAATAACCACATTCGTTGTGCAAAGCTTGAGAGCTTGAGCCTCCGTCCATTTGGTGCAATAGTCTGTAGTTGTCAGGATATACTTGTGTTGTGCCGATGAAGGTGGATTAATCATTCCAATGAAGTCCAATCCCCACTTTGCAAATGGCCTGACTTCAATCACTGGCTGCAAGGGCATAGCCGGATTCTTTTCTTTGTAACGCAGCTGTTTGGCAAATGTGGCAAGTCTTTACATGCTTGTAAGCATCTTTAAAAAGTGTGGGCCAATAATACCCAGCCCTTAAAATTTGATGAGCTGTGGCCAAACCACCTCCGTGACTTGTTCCAAATTTCTCATGGAAGTGTTCCATTAGCTGTCTAGCTTCTCTTTTTCCTACACATCTCAAATAAATCCCCTCGTGATTCCTTCTGTAAAGTACTGATCCTTGCAGCATAAATCTCTAGCTTTTCATTCTCAAAGCTCTTCTCTGCACCGGATTCAAATGTGAGGGACATCTGTGATTCAACAAATAATAGATAGTGTCGTCGTACCATTCCCCGGGGGACACTTCTTGTAACACATAAGTTTGTTGTATTAATCCAAGTCCTGCCATTGCAATTGTTTGTGCCAAGGCTTGCCCTCGGACTAACTTCATCGGCTGTATCTCTATGTCATATTCTTGCAAGCTGGTGACCCACTTGCCTCTTCTTTCTCCTAATTCATTTTGCATCAGCAGTGTTTTCACCGTGGCATCTGGAACTATTGCATGGACTTTGCTCCTTAGGATATAGTACCTGAATTTCTTAGCTGCCTTCACTAGGGCATAAGCCTGCTTTTCTACGTTGGCGTATCTTAATTTTGCTTCCTTTAACGGTGCACTCATAAAGGCAATTGGATGCTCATCCTTTTCTTCTGTTCTCTAGGTTAGTACTGCCGCACAGGTGTGCTCTGAAGCAAAAGAGTATAAGTAAAATGGCTTTGAATTATCCGGACTAACTAGTACCGGAGCATCTACTATTGCTTGTTTGATTTCCTCGAACTCCTTCTTTGCTTGAGGGGTCCATTCTATCTTTGCATCCTTCTTCAGCATCTCATTCAATGGTCTAACAATCTCAGCAAACCCAGTTATAAACTTTCTCACAAAATTAATCTTTCCAAAGAAAGACCTCAATTCTTTCTGACTCCCTGGCATGCCAATTCTTGAAATTGCCTCAATGCGGTCTGGTTCAATTGATATGCCCTGTTCTAAAAGGACATGTCCCAACAATTTCCCTTCAGTGACTCCGAACACGCATTTCTTTGAATTGAGAGAAATACCAAATCTTCTGCATCTTTGGAAGATCTTCCTCAAGTCTTCAACATGATCTTCCCTCTTCTTGGAGAACACTGTAAGGTCGTCCATGTATATAATAATGCATTTCCCAACTAAGTCTCTGAAAGCGATGTCCATAGCCCGTTGAAATGTGGCCCTAGCGTTGATTAAGCCAAAAGGCATTCTCCTGTAAGCAAAAGTCCCCCATTTGGTGGTGAAAGCTGTTTCCAATCTATCTGCTTCTTCAACCATCACCTGGTTGTATCCTGAATAACCATCCAAGAAGGACATCATTTGGGAACCATTCACAATTTGCAACACTTCATCTAGTGAGGGCAAGGGATAATTATCTTTCTCAGATGCCCTGTTTAGGTTGTGGAAGTCAACACACAACCTTATCTCTCCGTTTTTCTTTCTGGCGGGTACCAGATTAGCGACCCACGTTGAGTGCCTTATTGGGAAAATGATTATGGCCGAAAGGAGCTTCCTTACCTCCTGATATATCAATGGTTCTAGCAGCGGGTTCACCGGCCTTTGCCTTTGTCTGAATGGTTTGTTTCCAGGCTTTAACGGGATTGTGTGCGTGATCAAGGTAGTGTCATATGTCTTTAAGTCCTCATAACCCCAGGCTACCACATCGGAGAACTCTCTCAATGCCTGCACTATCCCTTCTCTTTCTTTTGGGGTACAAACCTTACCCACAAATACATTCTTTACTTGCTCACTAGTTCCCAAGTTGATTGTCTCGCACTCATTTCCTTGAGTGCCTTGATTTCTACTCAGTTTATCGGGGTCAAAGAGTCTTTCTAACGCGACCATGCCCCTAGGAATGACATTTGTCTTTAAATTTAAGATCCCTTCGGTGTCAAATTCCGCTTCCTCGGTTTCTTCTTCATCTATAATCTGTGCTTCAAATACCCCCGAGTTTGTCAAGAATTCCAAAATCTGCTTATCATCATCAAATACCTGGAAATTCTTTATATTATCCGGAATTGAAGGTATAGAGATTAACTCTACTGTGAACTTCTTTAGACCCTCCAACTCTAGTGGCTCTAGTGAACTGGCCGCCTATGCAAGGGAATTTGCTACTGGATTTTTAGCTCTGTATACTTGCTTGATATTGAAAGCATCGAAGCTTTCGATCAAGTCCCATACTCTGTTCCGGTAACGGCCCAACCTCTTGTCGTGACAGGCATACTGTTTTCTTACCTGGCGGACCACTATGTTAGAATCCCCAATGGCGTGCACAATCTTGGCACCTTTCTCTATTGCTAGGATCAACCCATGAATCAAGGATTCATATTCAGTAACATTGTTGGTGCAAGGGAACTGGAGCCTGCAAGCACCTAGATATGCTTCTCCCTTGGGGCTGATGAGTTCAAACCCTGCTCCATTCCCTTTGTTAGACTTTGACCCATCAAATCTCAAAGTCCATACTTGATCTCCTATGTGATTGCTATAGGTCACGAGATCATTCTTTTCCACTGCGGGCTTAATCTCCTCACTTTCTACCCATTCCTTCATCAGGGAGTCTTTTCTCTCATTTGCTTTTTCTAGTTCTTCTACTAGAGAGACTTGTGGAATTCTCTTTGAAACTTGTTCTATGGCCATTTTGCACATGGCGCATGTGAATTCTGGATGGAACACTTCATGGATCCTACACCAATTGGGCATTAACATACTGCTGATGGAAACATTCTTCCCTGATTCCACCTTTTGCTTGACACTTCTCAGCACAAAGTTTCTAAAATTTTCAAACATCCCCTCACCATCGCTTGAGTCATCTTCAATCAATACTTCAGTAGAGGAGGACGTACCTTCCAAGGGTTTCTCTTGATTTACACTCTGCAACATGAGGACCTCTTGCTTGACTGGCTTGTATGAGCCCAGATCAGCCTCTGCAAACAATACTTCATTATTATCACCATACTCGGTGATCATCAAGCTGAGTCGTGGCGTACTCTCCACTCTTATTTGGTTAGGGATTCCTCTCCAAGGTAACCACATGTGAGAAAAGTCGGTGGCGATATACCCATTCAACTTTCGGCACCAGTCTCTGCTAAGCAGCATGCCATACCCATCTGGTATATCTACAACGGAAATATCAATACGGCTTTGGATTCTAGGATCCACGGCTAGCTGCATGTGAATGTCGTTTAGTTCCCCAACAACGGGAACTTCAGTTTTATCTAGTTGAGTCACCTTCTTGTTGGTGTGGAGCGGGACTAGGCCTAACCTTTCACATACCTTCAAAGGCATGACGTTGCTTGAAGCTCCGGAATCAATCAAACAATTGTGTAGCATTTTTCCGAATATTCTGACTGAAACCAAGAATGGGGCTGGTTCATCTTCCCTTGATAAAACACCACTGGTTTCCTTCTCTCATCTGCTACTTCATTTTTCTTATGCAGCTAGACTTGCCTACCTTGAGTAGCATCCTTGTATTACGCCTTTGTTTCCATGACATCTATCGGGTTGGAGACCTTTCGACTTCAGTTCTTCGAGGAATGTTGGTGAATTCTATTTTTAAAGTAAAATTAGGGTTCCATTGTGTTTCCACCCACTTTGAGCTGGGCCAGCATGGTTATTACCTCCCTGCGGTTACCATCCACCGTTCACACATCTTATCCGGCACAATACATGCTATTTTTAGCCTTTTGCTATTTTTAGCAAACCCTAGAATTGATCAATTTCCGTATCTCTGTTTGCTTCGAAATTCGCTCCAGTTGCTTTTGATGCTGTGATAGACTTGTTCATACTTGCTTCTGGTGATGACGCGCTATTTTTAGCCACCTGCTATTTATAGTAAGTTTCAAAGTTGTCTGCTTCAGTAGCTCCGCTTGACCTGAAACTTGCAACGCCTGATCCTGATAACTTGAGTGTCGTGCTGATGCCAACCTTGGGTGCTGACCTGCTATTTATAGCCGTGCCCTGACTTACTAAAAATAGTAAGTTCTCCGATTCCGCTCAAATTTTGCCAACATGTACCTTGAAGGATGTTGATCATGGTGGCGTGCTTCGTTCTGACATCCTCGCATTTAGCTTCATCTATTTTGCAGACATGTCAGGAAACCCTAATCGACTTGCATGTATACAACTACTCGATTTATCTTGTTTGTGGTTAAACCATTTGAATGTAAGAGTGCTACAGGTAGGCTGGCTGAATTTGAAGCTACTATTTATAGTAAGTTTCAGAAGAGGTCCATCGTGATGCGGATGAGTTTGCATGTCCGCGGTGCGGTGGATCTCAAAAACCAGGAAAACTTGTCAAAGTTCTAGCAGCTAAAATAGTAGAGATCCGAAGAATGATCAGGAGGACCACTAGCGGGCTCGCTGATAGTGAGTTCGCCCTGTGGTCAACTGGAGTATTTGGCACTCAAGTTCAATTGTGATTCATATGTTCATATGCATCATTGTGATGGTGTGTACATGTGTCATAATTTGAATATCTTTCCCATCCTTTGAAGATTGCACCGATTTTGTAGAAGTTGTCCGAAGGGAGGCAAAGCAAAGTCTAGTTCGAAGCTTGTTGAAGTTGATCCTCGTATCTCGCCTTTAGCAGTAGAAAGTAGAACCTCTCCCCCTTTATCCCATTTAATTTCAGCATTCCTCGGTTAGTTTAGGAATTACAGCATCATCACCAAATCATTCACATTTTAACTGCTTCAAAGTTGAACAATTGTGAAAGCCCCCTTGAAATACTCAGCAATATCACAAAAAACCAACTGAGGCTATCCCCTTGCGTAAGGAACCTTGGAGTTGAACATATGATCTTTCACGCAATCTTAGCATACGGAATACTTTGATCAAGAGAGGATAGAGTTACCATTGGAAACTTTATTCTGTGTTGGTGTAGTCATAAAACACCTGTCAACAGGTCTTTTTGAGCCCATGAAAAGATGGATCAAGGCATTTGATCCACCTACTTTGCAGGAGGCCATGAGGAAGGCTCACAGTATGGAGCTTACAGCACCTCAGAAACAATTTGGCTCAAAACTGTCCACTTCCTACAATGATACTAAATCTGATCCAAAGAAGTTTGAAAATACTAATCAGAAGAAAAAATGTGCAGCACCATTGGATCATGAAACAATTAACGATCTACGTAGGAGGAAGCTTTGTTTTTTTTGCAAGGGACCATATGACATCAACCATGATTTCCCCCTCAAGCCTAAAGGACAAAATAGGCATATGGAGTGGTTCTTTGAGGGAGAAGAGATGACTGATTTTTCACACCAGCAAGCTGCAATTTATGATACAAATGAGGAAAAATCCGAAAATGAGGCTGAAAAGGAGGTTGAAGTTGAGTTGCAAGAAGCTCATATGTCCAGTATGCAGAGAGAAGGTTCTTTCCGATTTCGTGGGATACTAGTTGGTCAAAGAGTCATATCTATTCTGGATACAAGTGCAACCCATAATTTTATTGATTCACGTTTGGTTGAAAAAAGAGGCATTCAAACTCAGTAGTTTGAAGGCATTAGAGTGAAGGTTGCAGATGGGTACACTCTCAATTGCGAGAGGATGATTTTGGATCTGCCAATGAAACTCAACAATTTTGAGTTTAAGGCAGATTTCTATGTTGTGAACATGGGAGGTACAGATGTAGTTCTTCGAATGAAGTGGCTTCATGCGATAGGAGAGTTCACACTTAATTTATGAGACATGGAGATGAAATTTAAAGTGGATGGCACAAATCATGTTCTCAAAGCCATCAAGGACAGCAATGTAAAAGAAATTTCACTCAGAAGAATGGGAAGATTGATTCGGCACGACATGGTGGATTGGGTAGCTGAATGCAAGATAATGCCTTCACAAAAGGAGCAGCAAGAATCTCCTTATCATCCAGATGTTCAAGCACTCTGAGTCAAGCATGAGAAGGTTTTTAGTCCTATACCACTTGGTAGACCTCCTGATAGAGGTATTGAACATATTATAGAGTTGGATGAGGGCACAAAACCTATCATGAACACTCCTTACCGACACCCCAAGCGTTTAAAAGATGAAATTGAAAAGACTATCAAAGAACTTTTAGCCATGGGGCACATCAGGCCGAGTAAGTCTCCCTTTGCTTCATCAGTTGTTTTGGTGAAGAAAAAGGATGGTACACTCAGGATGTGTATCAACTACAAGATGTTGAACAAAAAGACGATCAAAAACAGGTATCCCATACCACGGATTGATGAGTTACTAGATGAGCTACATGGAGCTTGCTATTTCTCGAAGATTGATTTGAGGCTAGGGTACCATCATATTAGAGTCTGAGAGGAGGATATTGAGAAAACCACTTCCAGATGTCACTGTGGACATTATGACTTCTTGGTTATGCCATTTGGTTTAACCAACGCTCCAGCCACTTTTCAGTCCACGATGAACAGGGTTTTCCATCCTCACTTGAGGAAATTTGTGTTAGTGTTCTTCGACGACATACTGGTTTACAACAGGTCTTGGGAGGAACACATAGCCCACCTAGATGCAATATTGAGTATACTTGACAGGGAGTCCTTGTATGCTAAGGAGTCCAAGTGTGCTTTGGGCTTGGTAGAACTTTTGTATCTAGGTCACATCATCAACAAAGAGGGAGTTAGTATGGATCCAGAAAATGTTTGTGCTATCGTTGATTGGCCTACACCTGAGACGTTGACACAGCTCAGGGGGTTTGTAGGATTATGCGCCTTCTATCGTCGGTTCGTTAGTGGATTCTTGCGACATGCTACGCCACTAACAGATTTGACAAATAAGGGAGCCTTTATGTGGACACCTTTAGCACAGGCGTGTTTTGAGAAGTTTAAACTTCTCATTACTACATGTCCAGTATTAGCATTACATGATTTCACCAAGCCGTTTGAGCTACACTGTGAGGCCAGTGGTGAGGGTCTGGGTGCAGTCATTATGTAGGATCGACACCCTATAGCTTTCGAGAGCAGGAAGCTGAGAGGTCCAGAGAGGAGTTTCAGCATCTACGATAAGGAGATGTTGGCCATCATGCATGCCATGGCCAAGTTCAAACAATATTTGGTTCATAGTAAATTTTGTGTTAAAACCGATCACAATAGTTTGAAACATTTCCTAGGACAGCGAGATTTGAATGAAAGACAACAAAAATGGGTCAGTAAGCTTCAGTCCTATGATTTTCACATCTCCTATGTTAAGGGTACACAAAATTGGTTGCTGACGCATTATCTCGCCGTCCACACTTGAGTTCCATTACAGAGATTGTTGAGGATTGGACACACTTGATAGTGTTAGAGTATGCTTAGAACCCGTGGGCTTCTAGCATAGTGGATGGGACAGTACAGGATGGGAAATACTCACTTGTAAATGATCTTATCATTTACAAAGGGAGGATATTTCTAGTCCCAGGTTCTGAGATGAGGGGCAGGGTATTGAGATCATTTCCGCGATGGGAAATACTCACTTGTAAATGATCTTATCATTTACAAAGGGAGGATATTTCTAGTCCCAGGTTCTGAGATGAGGGGCAGGGTATTGAGATCATTTCACGATTCACCTATGGCAGGACATCTCGGTTACGTTAAGACCTACAGGCAAGTACGAGAGAGATTCTCTTGGAAAGGTCTCAAGTCATTTGTTCTTCAGTATGTCAAGGAATGCCTTGTTTGTTAGCAGAACAAACAAGAACATACATACCCTGCAAGATTACTACAGCCGCTTCTTATTCCTGAGAGGAAGTGGGAATGCTTGTCGATGGACTTCATTGCGGGCTTGTCGAAAGCTCAAGGGAAAGACAACATTTTTGTGGTAGTAGATAGATTGACGAAGTATGCTCATTTTTTCCCAATCACTACTACTCACACAGCTACACAGGTGGTGGACTTGTTTTTCTGCGAGGTATTCAAATTGCATGGTTTGCCTCAGAGAATAGCCAGTGACAGAGATAGCAGGTTTTTGAGTAACTTCTAGCAGGAGTTATTCAAACTTTGTGGGACAGAACTCACTCTGAGCACCAGCTACCACCCACAGACAGATGGGCAGACTGAGATAGTCAACAAATGGGTGGAGGGATACTTGAGGAATTACAGTTCAAGGCAGGAGAAGGCATGGGTGAAGTGGTTATACCTTTGTGAGTATTGCTACAATACCACTCATCACATGAGTATTCAGATGACACCATACCGAGCGTTATATGGATATGATGCTCCTAGTTTTCTGGATTTGTTACTGAGTGACAATAGAGTACCTAGTGTTGGGGATCTATTACAGGAGAACCAGGACATTATGAGAGCACTCAAGGAGAACATTCAGAAGGCTCAAAATCAGCAAAAGCAATATGTTGATCAACGGTGAGTGGAGCGATCTTTTGACATCAATGATTTGGTGTATCTGATGCTACAGCCTTATAGGCAGTCCACCCTCTGTAAGAAGGTCACCGAGAAACTCAAGCCACGATACTATAGACCTTTCAGGGTTGTCAGACGTGTCGGTGAGGTGGCTTATGAGTTGGATCTACCAGTGAACAGTAAGGTTCACAATGTGTTCCATGTGTCGCGCCTCAAAAAGGCGTTAGGACAACTAGTGATTCCTTTTGCAGATTTACCACCCCTGGATGATGAGGGGAAGTTGATTTTGATACCTGAGGCCATCTGGAGTCCAGAGAGCGTCATCTTCGAAGGTGGGTTATTAGCGAATATCTGGTGAAGTGGAAAGATTTACCGACAGAGGATGCTACTTGGGAGGGTGACAGTATTCTACAGCATCTAGCTTTGAGTTTGCTTGTGGACAAGCAAATTCGGGGAGGGCGAACTGTGATGTCCCCGCTCTAGGCAGTCTCAGGAGCAATGGAGTTAGCCTATCTCATGGACCCTTGTAGGCAAACAGGATTGGGTTAGAGGGTCAATGGCCTTATCTGGTGGGTTTTGTCGTTTCCATTCCTCGAGTTCAGTGTTCGGCTCGTAGCAGGCCTTGGCAGTGCAGTGATTGGTAGCTTCTGACAGCACGTCGATATGCTGAGTTATGAGGGAGATATTAATTTTTCAGTGTATTAAAGTGTTTTACTTTGTTTAATGGAATATTATAAAGTCAACCTTGTTTAATGGAATATTATAAAGTCAACCTGATTTTATAATAAAGTGATCACTTAAATTTATTTAAGTAAAAAAATTAAAACACTTTATTGAAAAGGGCGCCCAAATATTTAATTATAAACTATTGGAAAGTGTAAAATACATTAAAATGTATTTTTTTTATGAAAGTGGCGTTACTTTTGGGGATGCATGCCTTTTTGAGCAGATAAGGCAGCCAAAAGGAAATTAAAACATTATTATTGATTATTTGACATTTTCTCTAGATTTGGCTAAATACGTGATTTCTCTGAGACAAGGGTTTCAAGGAATTTCATCTTTGGAGAGCGACAATTCTTCACAGATTGGTGATTGTGAGACTGTGAAAGATCAGTTGAATGATTGCATCCATGGGAGCTCCACTTCAAGAGTTCTACAGTATTTCAAACAGGATTTTTTGTACAGGTTCTTTCAGTTTACAATAAAGAAGAGGGCTTCTTCATCAAAGACGTCTCCCTTCAATTTCATCATAGTTTGCAATATTCATTTCAAGTTTCTTGCTTGGCTGTACATTTCAGCCTTAGGAAACGTGCCACCAAGAGGTTAGGCGTGTGAAGCTTCTTGCTGAATCGCCTTCCTTCTTGCTGAATCGCCTTCTTTCTTGCATCTTTTTGTGCCCCTTTCTTGGCGTCCACCCTTTAAGATTGCTTGCATCCAGTTTTTGTTGGGGAGAAGTCAGATTTGTAGCTCCAGTGTCCTATTTTGCCAATTTTCACCATTTTTGGCTGGCAAGCTTGGATTATTTCTTAATTAAATAATCTGGAGGCTTACAGGTACGTTTAATGTTTGAAATCTTATTGTTAGGGTTATTTAACACTCTCTGCATTTACACTTGATCTATATTAGCTCAGATTCTTGTTTTATGAGCTTTTATATGTTGCCACCTCTTCTATTCCTCTCTAGAAACATTCTCTAAAAAACTAAAAAAAACTAAGAAAGATAAGCAAAAAACAAGAGGGATTTGAGAGGGAGCCAATTGGGCTCATCACATCCTTTCATGTTTGTGCCATGGAATTATGGAATCATTTCAGAAATAAGTTGTATCATAAAGAAGTTTGAGACAATTTTTTGGATTCCTTCTTCTTGCACCAGAAGGGTCCACTATTTGCATATATTTTCTTATATGCAACTTACATTGCTTATGTCCAAAACAAATAGCTTCATTTATACCATACCTTATTTTTTTTCTATCATCTCATTTTTGTGACAAGAAACATCAGGCAGATTTAATATTTATACCCCAAAATATACACAAGTGCACATCTCTTTCCAAGTTTTCTCATAATGTTCAGATTCCTCAGGGATAATTGAAAACAGATTTTATGCACCTTTGAAATAAGGCAGAATTGAACTGAACCTACTCTAAGTTGATAAAACCATCATTTGGTTTACAATGTTGACGATTAATCAAGCATCCTTTATATTTCCAATGTAGGAAAAAACTCAGATTATTACATTTTCACAATACAGTTTTTTTCACAATATAAACTCCAAGTCCATAAAGCCTGTAAGAAATGGCCATTGGAGAGGAAAACTAAAGATTGAGATAATAATACCCATCATTTCATAATTGCTTTAGATCCTATGCCTTTTAACTGCTATGTCTCTTATGAGATGAAATAAACCAGTTCTCAGGCTTCTTTCCTATGTTTTCTCACATTCTAGTTTCTACTGTTCCAGTTATATATAATATATATCAAAATTTTCTCCAATAATAGTGACTCTAAATGAACAAATACCCCCATCAAATTATGTCTTTATGTGTTCATGCAACTAACTTGCAAGATATGCCATAAATAAGTGACATAAGTTGTTGGACCCTTAGCATTAGTAATAAAGGTTTATCATTGTACTTGATTCATTTTTTAGTAATCCATCCTCCTTGTTGGAGTATCCTTTTGGCATTTGGTAAATAGCTTTGAGTGGGGTGCATTGTCTTCATGCTTCACCAAAAATAATTCCACGCACGTGCTACTTGTATTTATCTGTTACAAGACTACAGATGTAATTGTGACACCCCATGTGAAGGGAACAACACCTATTTGATATTTTCCTTTCTGAAGTTATTCATCACTTGGCAGTTACATGTATGGGTGCAAAAAAAACCTTTGTACCAGCAGGTGACAAGAGTGTCATGTCCCCTTTCAAATTATTTTAATTCATGCAAATATTAGTCCAATTTCCATATGTTCCAAGCTAAGATAAATTAATAGGGAATATTTAATCATGTCCCTGATGAAATTTAATATTTTAAAATTCATTTTGGGACATTTAAATATTAAAATTAAATATTTTACAACTTCAAATAAGGCATGGGTTTCCTTGGGATGCTCTATTGAAGGTCAGATAATGGTTTCCATGACAGTTATGATAGTGGTATGACAATTCAATAATCACGCTTGATTTGGCAGGAATTTGTGGGCATGCAGTATGTGAAGGAATTCAAAATATAATTTTAAATTATTTTCCCTCCAAGATGGGCATTGGATTTGGAGGACTAAGTAGGGTATATTAAGACATTTCATTTCTCATTTGGATTTCAGCAGATCATTTTTCTACAACACTTTTCTTTGTATGAAATTCGGCTCTATAAATTCCTTCTTGGATGAAAACTCAATGAAGGTTGGAGATTGTAAACAAAAACCCATTAGTTTCTAGGAAGCAATTTCACCCTAGAGTTGCATTGGAGCTTAAGGATTTGTAACTTGTTCAGTACTTTGTATGTTGTTTTTTTGCAGGTTTGCAGGCATAGTTGATGTGCTTAGTTGTTGGAGTGGTTGTATTTCCAGTTTTGTGTGGATTTCTTTGGGGTTTGGTTTGTTGTTGTACAAGTATGGTTTGTTGTTGTAGAAGTGTGTTTTGATCAGCCCTAGATGTGGAGGAATTCGTCCTTCAATTTGGAGCTTTTCAGTGTTTGTAGTGTTGTGCAAATTGCAATTTCGGGTAGATATTTTGTTTGAATAATCTCCAAATATTTATTTCTTCCGTTGTTCATGCTGGAGTTTTTGCTGTTGTAACAGCATATTTTCATGTATTTACTCAGATTTATTAATTGAAGAAGTTTTGGGAGTTTGTGTGTGAGTTTGATCAAATCAGGTGCATAGTTTGGTGAAAGAATTGTTAATTCTTTATGGGTATTTCAATTTATTTTGGAAATCAATTTTCATGAGGATTTGAATATGATAATTTTGACTTAGATTTTCTGTACTTGCTAAATTAAAAATAATCTGGAAAATTACATTACTTGGGACATTATAGTGGTATCAGAGCAATGATCCTACTAGCCTGTAGGTTCTAATGATTGATGATTCCAAGTGACAGCAAACTTAGATACAAAAAAGAGAACTAAAGAAGTTGCACCAAGAAGAGAGAATGGGAGATCATGAAAAAGAATTTAGAGAAAATATGAAGACCATGAAGGATGTGGTTGAGGGGCAAAATCACCTTGTGGATACAATTAACCAATTGGTTTAATGTTTGAAGAACAATACCAACAGTGAGAATAACAATGGAGGAGCCAATACTTCAAATGAAATTAACAAAGGAAAAGGGAAAGGAAAACAAGTTGTAGAGCTCAGGAGTTGGACCCATCAAGCCCAAGTTCATTCAAAGAGTAGAAGAAATTCCAGAAGTAAAAACTACATTTCAAGATGAAATTTCAATTTGCTATGCAGAATATAGAGCACTTCCACCGTAGATTCAGGAGGCTGTCATTAACAAATTATATGACAATGAAGAAGACCAAGGGTGCAGCAAAGCAAGAGCCAAGGGTGCAAACAAAACCAAGGGATTTGGAGCACACTTTGGGAAAATTAACTCTTTCTACTTTTTATGGATCAAAGAAAGCAATGCAAGGACTTGGTTGCAAAAGTTGGACACACATCTATCTCTCAAACCAATGGCAGAAGACAAAACTATAAAATTTGTCACCCTCCATCTTGAGGGTATAGCTCATGATTGGTGGTACCATGGGTTGATTACCCAAGGACGCGATCTCATCCACACATATGAAGAATTCAATAAGCAATTGATTGAAAGATTTGATTAGAAGAATTTTGAAGTGCATTTCAGAGAGTTAGCTCAACTCAAGCAATAAGTAATGTGGAAGATTATGCTGTTGATTTTTAGAAACTCTTTCACTTTTTATAGAAGGATTATCTAAACATCTTATGGGTTTAGTGAGAGCTTTCAATCCTATTTCAATACAAGAAGCCATCAAGAAGGCCTTTGATTTAGAGGTTCTTTACTCACTGGGATAATTATGACATACTACGAGAGTAAATTGAGTCATTCACAGAACATAATACATGAACGAGAATATTCAAGAACACATGATGCACGTAATAGAATTGTATTCATTCATTTATTCAACAGCAAGTACAAAGTAGAATGTCACCACTCATAATAGCATAGATGTCAGCAGTAACACAATGGTAATCCCGATTACAACAGACTCCAGTACATATAGTCACAAATAGTTGGTTGAGAAGCCAACTACCGTGACGCTTCGTAAAAAACAATCTACCACTAATTGAGACTTAATTTCCCGAACACATGTGACATTCAATACATGAAATATTTGCATTGTGACTATAGTTTTATTAAACATAATTAACTACAGCTAACTACTACTACCCAACTCCGACTATGACTATGATAGCCTACATCATCCCCCCCACAAAAGAAGAAGACGACATGACAAGAAAAAGGGGAATGACACTACAAAAATTATTTGCGTCCACCATTATGGAATAAATCTAAGGGGAATTTTCAAAAGAAAGTATTTCCTACACCCGCACAGAATTCCACAACCCCTTCTCCAACAAAGATAATTGATGAGGAGACAGAATGAATTTAGAAGGAAGAATCTATGTTTTTCTTGTAGGGAGTCATGGACTCTAGGGCACAAATGCCTTGGCAAAGGCAAATTTCATTATATTGAGGTCGTATCAGATAAAGATTTAGATTCAGATGAGCCTAAGGAATTTGTAGATTCTCCAAAGCATGTCCAAGAGGAGGACGATAACAAGGAAACTATTGGTGGTACAT
Source organism: Sequoiadendron giganteum (assembly GCA_007115665.2). Classification (NCBI taxonomy): domain Eukaryota; kingdom Viridiplantae; phylum Streptophyta; class Pinopsida; order Cupressales; family Cupressaceae; genus Sequoiadendron; species Sequoiadendron giganteum. The sequence continues at coordinate 225,370,125 of CM021106.1, forward strand.
TTCCAGCTCTTTCAAGAGCACCCAAATACCATCCTTTCAAAGTTCGAGGAGTGTTATCTGAACAAAAAGTGACTATGTTGATAGATAGTGGAGCAACCCATAATTTTATTGATGAGCGTCAAGTAGTAAAGAGAGGTTTCAAGACAAAAGAATTTCAAGGATTTAATGTCACGGTAGCTAATGGATTCATCTTGCCTTGTACCAAAATGATCAAGTAACTCAACATGGCATTTGAATATCATGAGGTATGTGATGATTTTTATGTCATTAGTATTGGAGAAAATTATGTAGTATGGGTTTACAACAAATGGGAAGAATGTTGTGCTCAAAGGGATCTCAAATGGAACTCCACAAGTGGTGACTCACCAAAAAGAATGGAGAGGATTTTTTTAAAAGGCCAAGTTGCACGGGCAACAAGTTGTGTGGTAATGCCTACCAATAGAAAGTTGTGCTCAAAGGGATCTCAAAGGGAACTCCACAAGTGGTGATAGCAAAAAGAATGGAGGGTATTTTTAAAATAGGCCAAGTTGCATAGGCAGAAAGCTGAGTGATAATGCCTACCAATCTTTCACAAGTAAGAAACAAAGTCATCATGTTGATATTCAAAAAAACTTAGACAAGCATAGTGTGGTCTTTAGTGATTTGCCTCCAAGATTACCACCTGAAAGGTGTTTTTAACATATTATTGAGTTGGAATCACGTGCAAAACCTGTCATAACCACTCCATATAGACACCCATGTGCATATAAAGAAGAGATAGAGAAATCCATAAAAGAACTTCTTGAGATAGGTTACATAAGGCCTAGTTCCTGTCCATTTGCATCATCAGTTGTCTTTGTTGAAAAGGAAGATGGTACTTTGCGAATGTGTATTGATTAGAGAGCTCTGAATAACAAGACCATTAAGAACATATATCCTATCCCTAGGATAGATGAGTTGATAGATGAGTTGTATAGAGCTGTCTACTTCTCAAAAATTGATTTGAGATCAGGTTATCAGCAGATCCACATGAGAGAAGAAGATGTGCACAATATAGCATTTCGGTGTCATTATGGACACTTTGACTTCTTAGTTATGCTATTTGGACTTACTAATACTCCAACTACCTTCGAATCATGCATGAACTAGGTATTTGGCAAGCATTTAAGAAAATTTGTGTTAGTCTTCTTTGATGATATTTTAATTTATAGTAGAACATCGGAGCATCTGAAACATTTAGATACAGCTTTGGGCATTCTAGAGCAGCAGTCTTTCTTTGCCAAGTTTCCAAATCTAAGTTTGGATTAACAAAAAAATTATATTTGGGCCATGTTATAAGTTTCAAGGGTGTGCAAGTGGATCAATAGATGATTCAAGCCCTTTTAGATTGACCACCTCCCACCACTTTGACACAACTGAGAGGGTTCTTTGGGTTATGCAGTTATTACAAGAGGTTCGTGAAAGATTTTTCTCAGTTGATTGCCCCTCTTACAGATTTGACAAAGAAAGGAGCTTTTGAATGGTCAACAACAAAACTAGGTAAGGAAGCTACAACTATATGATTTTGACCTAGAGTACATGAAGGGAAAGAAAATTGTTGTAGCTAATGCTCTCTCTAGAAAGCCTACTCTATGTTCTCTTTCCGCCATCTCTACAGATTGGAAAATTTCTATCATAGTTGAGTGTGCTAAGAATGCAATTGCTAATAATATTCTTGATGAAGTGGAGAAAGATGATAGGCACACAATAACAAATGGGCTCATCTTATTCAAGAACAAAGTGTTCATTGTTCCTAAATCAAAGATGAAGATATTAGAAGCATTTCATGATGCACCATTAGCAAGACATCCAGGTTTCTTCAAAACCTACAAATAGATCAGAGAGAGATTTGCATGGAAAGGTCTCAAAGAGGATGTTCTTGTGCATATTAGAGATTGTGTTACATGTCAACAAAATAAGGGAGAGCAAGAGTTTCCTGCAAGGCTAATACAACCACTTCCCACTCCTGAACAAAAAATGGTCTAGTCAGAATCATCAAAAAGTAAGTTTTTCTTTGGTGGGTCTATTTCACTTTTTTAGAGAAAAGTTAGGACCTCCAAGGTCAACAATGGCAGATGGCCAATACCAGGTATCATAATCTAAGCTTCAAATGCTGCACAAAAGAATCTATGCAGAAAGATGCTCAATGGCGGAGGAGAATTTCATAGAAGTTGAAAAATGCAAAAAATAAACTATCTGAAATGTTGAAAGTTTTGCAAATCACGCACGTGCAAAAACAGATGCAATCAACACATCAGTAGCAATGACGAGGAAATCGACAAACACGTGAACGGCTAGTGTTCGTGTTGCACGCGGACGGCAAGTGCGATCGGCAAACAGTAACCGCGATCAGCATAGTTGACGACACGATGAACGCGAAGCTCGAGAAGGATGAAAATCATCGAAAATGAATAACTTTGGAGCCAAATGCACCCCTGCAAGCCAGGGGTGCCCATGAAATCAAGGGATCAAATACAATTGTTAACATTTGCAAAACCAATCATCCTCTTCAGAATTCTGCAAGCTTTCCAACTGATTGCCAAGCTAATTCAACAAGCTCATCAAACACCAACGAATGAGGATCAAGCGGAAGATGTTGAAAACAAAAAAACATCAGAAAATCGCAGTTTATCAAGGAAAATGCACTCCTGTAGGTCAGGGGCGCCCGGAAAAGAAACTACTCAAAATTCAAAAATTTGGGTTAGTCATCTCCAAATGATCTTTCTGGATTCAGCCCAGCTTTGCAACGAATCCATTCGCGAACTCAAAGGACCTATCGAATGCAAGTGATTGTTGATCAAGCAGACACGTGAAATGAAGGATAAAATGTTCATCAAAGCAAAATGCACCCCTACAGGCCAAGGGCGTCCAAAATTTTGAGCAACCAGTTGAAGTTTTTAGCAGTTGTCTTCCCCAAGACATCTACTTAGAAATTCTTCCAACTTCGCGATGAATCCAACAGCCAACTCACAGGTCCTGTCAAGCACTCACAAACAAAGATCAAGCAGGAAACGCAGAAATTCAAATGTTGAAAAACGTGGAGAAGTGGCGAAGTATAGAGCAGAAAGCACCCTTCTACCAAAAGGCACCCAACTTTTTGGAGCTTCAAATGCAGCTTTCATGTTTCATGACTTCCAAGGAGACCTCCTCAAAGTTGATCAATCTTCATGACGAGTCTGTCAGCAAATAGATTGGAGCAGTCAAACTCCCGACAACGAAGATCAAACTGGAGCGTTTCATCAAGGGTTACAAAGTGAAAATTGTGTCTTAGAAACACAAAAGTGCCCCTGCAGGCCAAGGGTGCCTAGGAATTTGAGCCTCTTACAACAATTTTTTGAGCTTGCGAAGCCAGTCATCATTTCTGGAATGTTTCAAGCTTCACAATGGATTGAACATCCCAATCACGAGATTCGTCAATCACCAGCAACTGCAAATCGAAGCAAAGGAGGTCAAATTAAAGAAATTGAAATTCATCCAATAAATTGTCTTTTGGCAAACAAAAGCACCTAATCTCAAGAAGGTGCCTAGAAATTTGAGCCATTAGAACCAATTTTCAAGGTTTGTTGCTTCCAAGAACATCTCTTCAGAGTTGATCCAGGTTCGCAGTGAATCTGTCAGCCAAACCACAGGATCAATCAAGCGATCGGAATTTAGGATCAAACAGAGGCAATTCATCACAGAAAAATAAATGAAAATCTTCAAAAAAATTCCAACTCCCAAGACTTGGATGCCTAAAGTCAAAGTGGTCCCAAGTTGACTTGAGTTACGATTTTTGAAGGCTTCCTCATGCCTAGGCATACCAAAATTTGGGGAAAACTTCTAGTTAATAGTCAATCACACAAGCTGACTCCTCAATCAGGGTTTCGAACGCTCTAACTGATCCTTCCACCTCCGAATTGATATATATAAAGCATCTAGGCATCCTTTCTCGTCATTCTTGTAGGTTGACTCCAAAAGCCAAACATAGAATTTCATTCTTAACAGCATTCGAAGGATCAAACAACAAAGGTTTTCAATGTTCTTCATATTTTCAAGAACAAGTTGCACAGGACGTTTTTCAAGACTTCATATCTCAAGGCGTAATTTTTCAAAGGCAACAATTCATATCTCCAACATTTTCCCCCCAAATCATTCTACTTTAGTCTTAGGTTTTCTTGCATGCTCGAGCAAACTCCATTTTCTCACAGATCTGGCCTTCTGGGTTCATTCAGCACAGCATTGGCTACAAAACCCATGTTCCAAAAAAAATCGGGAAAAAATAACTTTTGCAGCTTCTACCTTTGAGGGGTTGTTGCATGTCCAAAAAAAAGTCATTTTTGAGAAAATCTAACATTTTGGGTTCGTTCAAAAAGATATTCTCAGCCCCACAGCTCAAAAAAAATTGTAAAACTTGCTTCTCGAGGAAGCTATTTTTAGCCTCTACGGAAAATTTGTTCAAGTATAGGCGTGTGCCCAATCGTTCTTCCAGATTTTCAATATGTAGTTCTCTCAAGTTGAATTCAAGACCAAATCAATTTCGTAAGAACACTTCACACCGACTTACATCAAGTGAATCTGGTGGTTGATTTGACAGGCGTAGACACTCAAAGTCCACGAATTCCATATGATTTCAAACCTCGTATATCTGATAGCCTTTCAAGGCTAGTTTAGAGGGTTGCATACCATTGGAACTGTACGTGTGCAACAAGTTCATGAGCATTTCTCACAGCTAGAGTGTTCACAGTCAAACTTTGCAGTTTCATCATGCAACACTCTTCCATTGAGAAAAATCAAGAAAAACGTCAAAAGCATAAAGGTATAGAAGAAACAAAGGTCATCACTCCAGTTACAGAGCCGCCAAAGTTACCAATCAGTGAATTGCCAGTTGAAGTGTGCAGATATTTTCAGGATTGCTCAAGTTGCTAACAAGCAGCAAGCTGACAGTTGAGGCATACGACGATCTCCAAATGATGAGGTAGTTAACAATTGGTTGGAGGAGATGATTACTCAAATTGTTGAGGTGTGAACTACTAGTTAGGACGTCCCACCTTTTCCAAAGAAAGCATTTGACATAGCAGTTAACTTGATGCATTTTCTAGGTTAACTCGCTATCCCACCTTTTATGCATGTCTATTTTTGTAAACACCTTTGTACATTGGAGTTCTATTTAGTTTTAGAATCAGTTAACTGAAGTACTCTTTCTAGTTAACTGTTAAGTTACCTTTGTTTAGACATAGGAATAAATCTTGCAAATTGGAAAGAACTATTTGTTAACTCAAGGAGACTTTAGGGTTACCTACTCCTTTGAGTGTCTATAAATAAGAGCAACCTTGCTCATTGTAATTTAACCATACTTGTGATAACAAAACACTGAGCTATTTTCGCTAGCTTTCTTGTTGTTCATATACTTGCGTTCATCTTTGTTCAAGTGTAATTTGGTTGATCGTTGATTGTAGATTGTCCTCTTTACATCCCACCCTAGTGGCTTTAAGAACACTTTTACGTTTTTGCTAGATGAATGATGAATGATGCAAATGTAGAGTTACCTTTGCATGATTCTAGAAATCTTGTGATTGATTTCCGTTAATGCAATGAAAACATGTGCTATGATCTCTCATGATGTATAACTTGTCTTTTGATGCCCTAGAAAAGAGAAGGCTACTTTACAGTAATAATGTTGATATAAGTTATGTAATAAAGTGTCATGTGACTTTTTCCCCAAGAGAAGAGAAATATATAAATAACTCTTTGGAATTAAAAGGGAGATAGAAAATAAAGATATTATGATCCTTTGGTTAAAAGAGAGATTAATAAAGAATATTTATAAACACTCTTTAAAAAAGAAGAAGAATAATTATTTATTTAAATAATTATTAAAAGGAAACCTTTTGTGAAAGGGTGTGATGGTTTGGAAATCACCCCTTAAAAGGATATATAAATCATTCATGTGAGAATTGTGAGGGACATTCAAGAAGAGAGAACATTCAAGGAAGAAGAACAAGCAAGGAAGAAGGAAGTGATTGATGAGCTATGGACATGATAGAGAAGGGGCACATCTATAGTGTGTGTCCAACCTGGGGTACAAGTGCATGCACTTAGGATGGTCCTGGCCAGGGCATGGTTTTGTGGCATGAGTGTTGAGCATTGTTCCAGTGGAACCAACACTCATGTAAAGCGAAAAAGTATGCTTTCCTCCTAGACTGCTCCATGGGAAGATCCAATACCATTGACATATTCCTAGGGGTTGAGGATGGACCCATGGTGTAGTATGGGATGCATCGAATCCTCTCCCCATTTGTCCAATGGTGCAGAAAACCAGAGGAAAGAATAGGACCCATGATGTAGTGCGCAATACATCGGTATTCTTTCTATCTGGGATGCTTTATGGACATGTTGTTGAGTATTTTGTCACTGGTGTGAAGGCATTTGAACTAAGAGTGGCTTTTGCAAGTATTATTATTCAGATAAGTATTATAACCATTTATTCTAAATTATATTGAGAATATATATATGATTTTGGTGTTAATGTATATGAATTACACGAATGTGTATTTCATTTATCAAGTTAACTATCTATTTTGGAATTTCTTAATAAACTCACACATATTATCTTTTGCATTGATTATTTGCATCCATTTTTGTAGCTTTTAAATTATCTTTATTCTAATATTTAATCCACTAAATCCGTTGCTAACACTTAAATAGTTGTGGAGGAAAAGTAGCAATTATAAAGAAATACCTGGAAGATAGACTAATTTCTCTCTTGTTTGGAGTTGGATGCAGGACACCCGCACCGTGAACCTCAGAAGAGGGAAAGTATCATCTGAGTAGAGAAGTAATGTTGGAAATGCTCTAGAATCGCCATCTAAGTTAGGGTTTGGTCAAGGGATCTCAAAACCCTAGAAGTGTGTAGTATGGAGCCTTGTTCATGTAAGTCTTTTGAGTAATTCTAGGAGGTGGTTTCATCGACAATGGTTTTAGGGTTTCGTAAGCCAATTTATTTCCCTGTCTTTATTAGTCGTTGAATTTAATCTAGATTTTGGCTTTGAAATTTGTGTAAGAACTTCCCCTAATAGCTTAGCTATTGATATATAAATATATATATATTATTCATTATTCTTTAGATGAAATTTGGTCATGTCACATGATGTTACTTTGAGACATTTCAGATATGTAAATATATATATATATATATAATTATATTTTGTAATTAGTTAGTCAGGCTAAATATAAATTGCTTAAATATTTAAATGGATTGTGTTTTAATCAAAATGAATATTATATTAAAATTAAATGGGAGAGGTTGTAAAGTCTTGCCGCCATGTTGTTGAAAAAGGATTTGAATTTTATTTATGTAAAATTTAACTATTAACTAGAACAAGGAGGTGGGCCACCTTGAGATGGTGAACTTAATAATGCTTATACTTTATTTGAAATATCTCTTATTGCCATAATGGGTACATTGGCTAAAATCGTGCTAAGTGGTTCCTAATCTTCAGCCACAAGAGTGGCGTAACTAAAAAGGAGGAATTCTTTCTAATCTGCGGTGGAGGAATTGGTTTTGGGGGCCTTCTTGATTTATTCATTCGTATTCTTAGCTAGCTCGATTTACTGGAGGAGAGAGCTAGAGAAAATAATGAATAAGTTATTTTAACCACCCTAAGGTGCTATCGAAGATTTTACGAAGGAAAAGATCATTTTTTGGGGGAGAATTCATAGACGGGTGGTTGGGAGGAGACAGGGGTGAGAAAAAGAAAGAAGGTGGTTAGCGAACTAGAAGATAGAGATCAGAAGGAGCAACAAATCGGAAGCTCCAAGAAAAACGTTTCTCTTATAAACAAGAAGAATACTTTGAGCGCCACAGCTGAGTTGGAGTGGAGCCAGGGAAATATTCGAAGAGAGCTCTTCCCATATTGGTCTTCAGCTAAAGCGAATTCAACTTCAGACATTTCATAGCAAGCACGTATTGCTAGTGTTTATTTAATTCTGAAGATAAGTGCTCTAGAATGAAGAGAGTCCATTAGTTTATTGTTGCATACAGCTGCAAATTTATCATTTATGTCTTCTAGCTAATAAAAGACAGGTTGCTGCGTGCTTTTCTCCCTCCATTCAATCTAGGTGAATCTTGGTAAAAAAAAAAGAAAACTCTAAAAATTATTTCAGCCTGTATTTAATCTGTCTTACCAGATATCTGTAATGTTCTTATAATCTGTAGTACAACATCGTAACATAATTGTAGAAAGTTATAGAGAACTTATCTTGTAAGTAGCTCTTATTTAAGTTTGACAAGAAATCAAAGGTTAAGTTGAGTATGCACTGTTGTGAGTAAAGACTGAAATTCGATTAATGAAAACAAGGAACTATAACTTGTTCGATTTTATGTGAGTATATACCTGATTTGGTTGGTTACCAAAGGGAGTCTTGCTATGTGTGCCTTTAGATTGAACTTGCATGCACTAAGTGCCATGTGTGCACTAAATCAAACTTGCAGTACAAGCATGGTTCTACTACCTTCTCTTTCAAAATGAAAACTTAAATTCAAATTCTATTAGGGCTCTGAATGCTTTCTTTTCCTGAAAGAAACTTATTTTCTCTTTGCAAGGAGTGTTAAAGTGAAGCCCTAGTTCTTGACAGACAGCCACACATGGCAGGAAGCCAGAGAAGAGTGTCGTGTTGAAAGCCCTAGGTCTTTAACGTAGCTACATGTGGCAAGTAGCCAAGAAAAATGAGTCTTGCTGAATACCTTAACTAGGTTAGAGATTATGTCCTAGGATAGGTGTCCTTGCTAAGAGTAAAGGGCGGAGAGAAAGACTCCCGGAAGCCCTAGGTTAGTTGTGTATTCCAAGTCGAGCAAGGTGAATGAGTTTGTACAGTTGTACAAGCTATGGCCATAGTAGGTGCAAGTGCCTCTGCCTGCACTTAGTACTCACACGTAACTTAGATACCTAACTAGCCAAAGTTGCTTGCTTAGTAGGAAGGAATCCTTAGTAGTAAAGCAGAGTCAGTTAGGAAGGGTTTCACCACCAGATCAAATGGTTGTTTCGAGGGTTTTCCAACTTTACCTTTTGTAAGGAGGGAAGGTGTGCAAGGGACTACACATGTCCGTGGTTGGTGAAAAAGCACTCAGATTATGCTTTCCCGCATGTGCAAATGGCGAGCTGAGTCTTGGAAGATGCATAAACCAGATGCGGGTTCTAATCTCTTACCTTAATACTCTTGCTTGTACTTGAATTTAAAAGTTCAGTTTATGTACATGTTCTTGTGTAGAATATTCTCTTACTAGTTGTATGACAACTTTGATTGCATCTTGTCTTGTTGCATTATCTTCAAAAAAAAAAAAATTGCTCTATTGAATGTGATGTTTTTATCCGTTTTCAAGTTTAATACAATGTGGATCTAACATCTTTCTACAATTTTCTGTCCCAAACGTGTATCCATTGATTGAGTTTGAGGAAATAAACCAAAAGAGTAATGAGCCTTTGATCCAAAGTTTCAAGATCTTTCAATAACTGTTGTTTCTATAATCTTTGTTTCGATCTACACCTCGAAAAGAGCAATGAGCCTTCGAGGGAGTTTAGAGATAAAGTTTATCATTTCATGTTGTTTCTTATAATCTTTATTTCAGCCTACAACTCGAAAAGAGCAATGAGCCTTCAAGGGAATCCTGATAGTTAGCTTATCATTTGATGTTGTTTCTTATAACCTTTATTTCAGCCTACACCTCGAAAGAGCAATGAGCCTTCAAGGGAATCCTGAGATCTAGTTTATCATTTGCTGTTTTACTTTCATAAACTCTATTTCAGCATACATTTGAAAGAGCAATGAGCCTTTGGATGCGTTCTAAGAACCAGTTTGTCTAAGTTACCCCAATCATTCCCCGTTACCTCTAAATCCTCTTTCTCTGAATTTACTTGAGGAGATAGACGCATTATAAATTAGTCCTAGTTGTAGTTGAGATTACGAAACCAGAGAAAACCTCAACTACAATGCATATAGTTTTATAAACCTTGTGCTCTCAACTGAGTTAAAAAGATAGGAATTTAGTTTACATTTCTTTTAACGCATAATCACCAAAAGAGGGAGATTCCCCTCCTTATTTGAAGAGCAATTTATCTGTGCATAGCTGTTTGTTTCCAATACGCACTCCAGAGGTGCGAATTGAAACGCCAACAATACACAAATCGACTAAATGTGCACATTTTTTGCTATCTCTATTGAGTAAAAAGCATCTCAATTTGCTGATTTACTTTTCAAGGAAGTGTTCAGATTACATGGTTTGCCCAAAAGCATAGTCAATGATAGATATAGTAGATTTCTCAATGCATTTTGGTGAGAGTTATTTCATTTGACAAGTACCAAGCTTACTCCAAGCACTACTTACCACCCACAAGCAAATGGGAAAACATAAATTGTAAAAAAGTGGGTGGAGGGATATTTGAGAAACTATATTTTTAGTCAACAAACAATGTGGATCAAATGGATTCATTTAGGAGAATACTACTACAACACAACTTAACAAATGTCTATTGGTATGTCTCCATTCAAGGCATTGTATGGTTATGATGCATTAAAATTTGTTGATTTAATATTTATAGATAGTAGAGTGCCTACAACAAATGATCTGGTTAAACAAAGCCAAGATATATCGAAATTGTTAAAAGAAAATTTGCAACAAGCATATAATCAATAGAAGATTTATGCAGATAGGAAACGAACTGAGAGAACTTTTGAACTAGGAGACATGGTGTACTTAAAATTGCAGCCATATAAGCAATCTTCCATCAAGAGGAGTGTAAGAGAAAAGCTCAAGCCCAAATTGTATGGACCTTACAAAGTCATCAAGAAAGTAGGTGAAGTAGCATATGAAATAGAACTTCCTGAAGGTTGCAAAATTCATAATGTTTTTCATATCTTTTGTTTGAAGAACCCAGTTGGTATGCACATTGTTCCTTCTAACATTTGATTTGCCACCTTTGGATGATGAAAGAAGACTAATCTTAATTACTAAAGTTGTGTTTGATACTAGGGTGAAAAAACTAAGGAATAGAAGTATAACAAAATATCTAATCCATTGGACAGGTCTCCCTATTGAGGATGCTTCATGGGAAGATGTTGAAATTCTAGATCACCCAAATTTGAATTGCTTGAGGACAAACAATTTTGGGAGGGGATAAATTGTCATGTCCCCTTTCAAATTCATTTAATTCAAGCAAATATTAGTCCAATTTCCATATTTCCTAGGCTAAGGTAAATTAATAGGGAAATGATAATTTTAATATTTAATTATGTCCTCGATGGAATTTATATTTTAAAATCGATTTCGAGCCATTTAAATATTAAAATTAAATATTTTATAACTCCAAAAGAGGCCTAGGTTTCCTTGGGATGCTCAATTGATGTTCAAATAATGGTTTCCATGATGGTTATGATAGTGGTATGACAATTCATTGATCACGCTTGATTTGGTAGGCATTTGTCGGCATGCAATTTGTGAGGGAATTTAAAATATACCAGTGTTCCACAGGAAGTGTTCCCCCCCCCCCATCTAGCCATTTCGCCAAGCCAAACATTTCGGAGACTTGGGGATAGCTAAGAAACGTCCCCCCACCACCGTTGGGACTTGGGAGACTCCGAGGAAACGGCAAGGATGCCTAGACATCTCTGGGACTTCTAGCCGTCCCTCAAGCGTTTCGAAGACGCCCAAGCGTCCCCCACGCTTGGAAGTGCAAAAAAGCAAAAAAAATTAAATTTCTTTTAATTTTCTCAGAATGTGAGCCTTGGGCCGAATCCTAAAGGCTTGTGGGACCCTTCTAAAAGCCTATAAGCTAAACAAAACACTCTCATTCTTCATTTTTTTGCACACATATGCCATTTGATTTTTTTCAACAGCTAGGTGAAGAAGAGGAAAACCAATGAGAAGAGTGAGTGAAAGAGTGAGTTTGAGGTGTTGCAAGTGCAAGTGGGGTGAGAAAGAGAAAGCAGAAGAAAAAGAGCATTCTACACCAACTTTGAAGGATTTTTCAAGCACAAGGTAGGATTTTATGACTATTTTTTGAAGTTTTTTCAATTTATTTTTATTTATTTTTTCTAAGTTTTTAGATTCATTTTGAAAATGTAGTTTGATGTTGAATCTTACAATGGGCTTTGAAATGAACACATGAATATGCATTTGCAGACATGTCTATGAAATTATGATTAAAAACTTAATCATAATTTCATTAACATGGCTGCAAATGCATATTCATATTTTCATTTCAAAGCTCATTGTTATTTTTCATCTTTCCATCAAGATTCAACATCAAATTTTAAAATTTTAGGAGGGGAGGGGGAAACAAAAATTGCAAAGTCAAACTCAAATTAACCCCATAGCAGATTTGTTTAATGCGCAGCTCAAGGATGACATAGATGATGCCATTGGCAAGTTCTTCTTTGCCAATGGCATCCCATTTCATGTTGCCCGATCTCCTTATTATAAGGAGATGATATCGATGGTGGCAAAGGGAGGACCATCGTATGTGCCACCAAGTGAAACAAAATTGAGGACCACGATCTTGGATAAGAACATCAATTTGTTGATGGAGAAGATGAAGGAGTGTTGGGTTAAGACAGGATGCAACATAGTCATGGATGGGTGGATGGACATTAGCCATCATCCACTCATTAATATCATGGTTACATGTACTGAGGGCCCATATTTTCTTAAGGCAATTGACTGTTCAGGGCATCGCAAAGATACTGATTTTCAGTTTGAGGTCCTCAAGGAGGCTATTGAGGAGGTTGAGCCACAAAATGTGGTCCAAATAGTGACAGATGCAGCACATGTGTGCAAAGTTGCGGGGAGACTCGTTGAGGCAACTGATAGGCATATTTGGTGGACTCCATGTTGTGTGCATGGCATGAACAATGCACTCAAGGACATGGGGAAGATTGGTTGAATTAGAGCAGTGGTAAATGATGCGAAAGATGTGCAGATGTTTATCTACAACCACCACACATCACATGCACTCTTTAGGACCTTCGCTAAGGAGTTCCTAAAACCGACTGATACGAGATATGCTTCCTATTTCATTCTCTTGGAGAGAATGATTGAGTTGCAAGAGGCACTGCAACTCATGGTTATGACAACAGATTGGAATAGGCGGGTCAAGTCTAAGAGAGAGCAGGGGAGGAGGGTGAAGGATACGATGAAGAGTGATTTGTTCTGGGGTGATGCAAAATATATTATCGCCATCATTAAACCAGTTTTCCAGGTTTTCAGGTATGGGATGCGGATGCACCTAACCTTGGAGAGGTGTATGTGTGCATCAATTCTATGCTTGATCAGATGAGGGTTGTTGTGCAAGAGGGACCCCACATTAGCATTCTATCACAAGCACATTCAACCAATCATTCACAAGAGATGGGAGAAGCTCAACACTCCCTTGCACATGGCAGCCTATGCACTGAATCCTAAGTGGTACTTGACTAGGCCCGGTAGAGTGACACCGATATAGGATGCGGAGGTGAAGGCAGGGTTCTTCTGGTGCATTGAGATGATGTATGATGTTGTAGATGCCAGCACGATTCACACTAAGTGGACCAAATTTGCCACTCTAAGGGGTTATTCAAATTGGGCCAAGATGGATATGGCAACTATGGTGCAAGAGGACCCAATTTTGTGGTGGACTTGCCATGGATTGGAATCTTTGACTATCACTCTAACCATCCAATTGTTATCTCAGGTTTCTACTTCTTCAGCTGCTGAGAGGAACTGGTCTACATATAGCTTCATCCACTCTCTTAAGAGGAATAGACTTACCTCTAGGAGAGCAAAGAAGCTTGTGGTTGTACATAGTGCTTCGCGTCTCATCGACCACAAAACACTTGTGTACAAAGAGATTCTAGTAGCACGATGGGATGTACAGCCAAAGGAGCCAGGATAGATTGATGAGGATGCTTCAGTTTTGGCTTCAGATGTAGAGTCGGTTGGTGTTAGTTTGGTAGAGCTTGACTACGAGGATTCCAGTAGTTCGAGTGATAAGGAGTTTGAGGATGACTAGAGGCCTCCCTTCACTACCATTTTGCATTTTGTAGTTATTTTCATATCAATGTATCATGCTACTCATTGTAATCATCTTTATGATATGATATTATGATGTGACATGTTATATTTTCAATATAATAGAAATCTCAAATTCAACAATTTCAGTTGTCAAATTTTAATATTTTATTTACTTTTAGTCTTTTAGTAATAGTATTCAAGAATTTAAAATGTTAGTATTCGCAATTTTGCTATTTTACTAATTTTCCAAAGTTTAATTTGAATTGTTATTCTTAAACATCTTTTTATAACTAGTTATTCAAGTACAATATGTATATTATGATGTGACATGTCATATTTTCGATATAATAGAAATCTCAAATTCAACAATTTCATTTGTCAAATTTTAATATTTTATTTACTTTTAGTCTTTTAGTAACAGTATTCAAGTATTTAAGATGTTAGTATTCGCAATTTTGTTATTTTACTAATTTGCCAAAGTTTAATTTGAAATGTTATTCTTAAACATCTTTTTATAGCTAGTTATTCAAGTACCATATGTATATCAGCACCTTCTCCCCCCCCGCTATCCCCTTACCGTCCCCAAACTTAGACCTATTGACGGGTGTTTTATGACCGCACCAACACAGAATAAAGTTTCCAACGAATACTCTATCCTCTCTTGATCAAAGTGTCCCGCATTCTAAGATTGCATAAAAGATCATGCGTTCAACTCCAAGGTTCTTTATGCAAGGGGATAGCCTCAGTTGGTTTCATGTGAATATGTTGGGTATTCCAAGGGGACTTACACAATCTTCAACTCGTGAAGCAGTTAAGACGCGAATGATTTGACGATGATGCTTAGATTCCTATATTAACCGGGAAAATGCTGAATTTAAAAGGAACAAGGGTAAGGATTCTATAATTTACTCCTAAAGGTGGAATGCGAGGATCAACTTCAACAAGCTTCAAACTAGACTTTGCTTCGCCTCCCTTCAGACAACTTCTGCAAAATCGGGGCAATCTTCAAAGGATGAGAAAGGTGTTCAAATTATGACACAACATGCACATACCATCACAACGTGCATATGGACATATGAATCACAATCGAAATTAAGTGCCAATACTCCAGTTGACCACGCAGGGTGAACTCACCGTCAGCGAGCCCACTAGTGGTATGGATGAAAGAAGACTTGCTCAAATCAAACGCCACGTTCCACAACTAACAACTATTTGCATAAAACAAAATCTACTTTACTCTATCTACTTGAATCAGAAAGACGAAAAAGCCTTGCCAACTACTCACAACGAAAGAGAGAATCACCAATCAATGAAATTCTTTGTATTATGAGAGTCTTCCACAACAACTTCTTACAAACTTTCAAAGGGAAAGCTTTTCTTTCCTTTTCAAACTAAGCTAACTTCTAAGCTATTCACTAAATGCCTCTTCTACTTTCTAACTCAGCTCTATCTCTGATTTCCTCTAACTCTAATATTATTACAAATGAGGGGGGATGACCCTTCTATATCAAGCCCAGTCCGGTGGACAGCTTAGATTCAAATACAATGGAAGGCTCAAATTGAGCCACATATGCCCTGATTAGGGTTTTAGCCCTAAAAACCGCCACTGAGAGGAGTGGGGCAATGAATGCACCGGAGATTCTCCACTCCTCTATAGGAACCACTATCTGCAATCAATGCACATCATCCCTTTCCAGAAGATCATCATCCAGAAGGGCATTTCCTTTCTCCTTTTCCCTGGCTGCAAAATCAATGAATCCGGTCAACATAGCCTCAACTTCCTGATCTAAAATGGGAGGGATATGATCCAACTGAAACTCCAACACTGTAACTGTTTGCCCATGTTGGGCACAAGATTTCTTCCAAACAACTAGAGCATCCTGGGTATTTTGAATAATGCTGGAGAAGGTGGAGGTCTTCTCAAAATCATCCTGGACAAAGGCCTTCACCTCATAACATAATGTTGTCAATCTACTCTTCAAACCATCTGCAGTTACCTCCTCAGAAGTCAACCTCCTAGCAAAGATAGCCTCTAGCGTATTGAGGACTCCATCAAAAATATTTATCATGGCCTTTCTGACCCTGACCGAATCTGCTTGTGATGCATCATAGAATCCTCGGCCTGTGACCACTGAAGAGTACCAGCCGGCGAAGTCATACCTATCATCCTGTCCCTTAGCCATTCTGGCACCTCCTGCCATAAGTCAACAATAATGAAGGGCTGCTCAACTTCGGCATCCACCTCATGAATTTCTTCTATGCCCTCATGCTAACGAGGCTCATCAATCTCTAAAGGCTCGGTATCTCTAGAGCTCTGGGCATCTTGATCCGAAGTAGCATCATCCTCAAGGGCTGCCTCAATCTCAAGCTGAAATTGAGTATCAATGGTCGTTCCTTCCTCTATCTCTTGTTGATTTTCTTCTCTAGGCATATTGATGCTTTGGCCCACTGATTCTCTACGAGGTGGCTGACTTGCCTCTCGCACTACCTGTTCTGCATTCAATCTTTCCCTTTGATCAGCAAACAATGAAACTTCCTTCATACTCGGAGAATGTGCTTGTGATGGTGTATGGGTGGAGTCTTCAATTCTTCGAGGTTCAGGTTGGACTAGTTCTTTTCCTCGTGGCTCTGGAGCTTGAGCAACCTGCCTTCCCTGCCTAGCAGTCGGTGATCTGTGATCTCCCATTAAATTTTAAGTAAGGGGAATTGATATGCCCTTAAGTCGGCTCACATGCTCTCCACCCAACTTCGTGTGAACATCAAGACTAGGATGCAAAGTGTATCCAAGTCTGTAATCTCTGGCTCAGACTAATTCGGGAGTGGGAGTGGCGTATCCATCACTGTTTCATAATCAGCTTGTACTACATTTATATCCTCCTCAACCAGGTCTGGCACTGGGACAATCTCGCATTCCCTAATCATCCCCAACGGTATTTGTGAAAACATCCTCCTCCTAACCTCAACCTCATCCACTGCACTTGCCTAGAAGTCCTCAATCTGTGCCTTATGCTTGAACTCCTCGGACAATATCCATTTGATATTCCTGTGGGGATCATAGTGTTGTCTGCTAGTATGGTAGGAAAGGTGGAAGAACTGGAGTTCATTTTCTGCTTCCCTTGCTGCTTGTAGTGATGGACAAATTTCATCAGAATTCCCCATGGTAATAGGGAATCCAAGTCCACCCTTCTTCTTTTGAATCTTATCATAGGCAATGAGTTGCCTAGATATTTCCAGCATCACAATCCTGTTCGTAGGATATCGGGGCAATATGTATGGGTAGGAGGAGAATCCTTGCAGCCTAATATAGGTAAACTTTGGAAACTAGATAAACCAGCATCCGAACTTTTCAATCAGCTCTTGTGCCTCTTTGGATATTCTGTGATGAGTCCTTTGCTACAAAGTCCTCGTTGTATGCATTGTGAAGGCGTCATTGATCCTCTTGTAATTGGATGTACTTGTCAAATGTAACTGTGGACAAGCCTCATGTATTTTAAACTGTTGAGAGCCACACCCAATCGGTTCCTTATATGAAATCCCTCTATATTTTGTCATTCGAGCCAACATGTAGACGATATAAGAGCTCATGTAGAATATTTTTGTCCTCCTTAGACTCTGGAGTTGCTCATGTAAATTATCATTGATCATCAATGCCCAGTCTACGTACTCCTTGCCCTCCAGCACCCAGTTAATATAATAGAACATCCAAGGTTCAAAGATGAACGCTTGGGGGCACCCTCTGACTCTGCTCAACATCATTATTAAGTCGCAAAATTCTTGCCTCAAGTCCTCTGAAATTATCTGCTTTGGAAACTTCGTGCGAGTTGGCTTAGGTTTGTTCATCCACCTGGAATTTATCTAGTCAGCACATCGATCAAATGTGGATGAGGACATCCTTTCAGCCCTCTCCCTCGTTTTGTAAATCATTTTTTCCTGAGTTGGGATTCCAAATGCCTCCCCAATTGCTTCAAGTGTAAGATTGGCCAACAACTTGCCATCTGGTTAAATGATAGTCCTCCGCTCCGTGTTGTAATAATTGGCACATTCCATGATCTGCTCTGGGCATCGGATTGCTAATGGAAAACCAGCAGCTGCATAAAGTCCACTTCTGACAATGTTGTGCGAAGTGACTGATGAATGATGACCTCGAGTTCCCATTATTCGCCTTCTGAAAGTCTCCAAGTTAAATGAGCCAAGATTTGTGTCACTTAACTTGCCCAATTTTGAAGAAAACTTTGATTCTGGCAGGAAGGATTTGCTCAACTTCTTTATCACTGCCTGCCTTAATGTGCTCGCTCTGCTAGACTCAGCATGATTTCCTCTTCCTTCAACTCTTTTGCTTGTTTCAGCCATTCTGCAAAAATAAAAGAGTCATTAGAAAATAATTCTTAGAAAACAAAAGCATTTTGAGGGTGCTAGCTGACTTTTGAAAAATAAAAAGGCTGCAACCCTTTGACATTTCCAACTGCAAACCTCAATGCCCTTCTCACTTCAACACTCTGAAGTTTCCTACTTGAAGCGACACAATGCCCAACACTTGGAATGATTTGTCCACAGCAATTTACTTTCAGCAACTTGAAACTTCTCTCAAATTCGCACTTCACTCTTTAAATTCGCACTTTTAGAACTTCACCTTTGCAAATTCGTACTTTTCAGCAACTTGAAACTTCTTCACAAGTTTGAACTTTCAGCAACTTGAGAAGTTTACTCTCAAATTCGCACTTTCAGTAACTCTACTTAGAACCTCTCAGCAACTTAGAAGATTTTCTCACAAGTTTGCACTTCAACACTCTGAGAAATTCTTTTTTGCAACTTCGTATTTTTTTATCAACTTAAAACTTCTCAGCATTCAGCAATTGGTGAGAAACATGAAAAGACTTAGAAGTCTTATAGCCAGGTCGAATTTTGGAAGAGGCTAAACTTAGCAAACTTTTGAATTTCCATTTTCCCTCCTCTGCTAGTCGCAACACTTGTCACTCGGAGCATCGGAATATTTGACTTCTAGAACTTTTGAAAATTCATCACTTCTGCACAGGCCTGCTTCACATGTTTGCATTTTAAAATATTAAATCCAGTATCCTCCGTGAACAATTTCATTTCAACTGGCTAAGGCATTTGATTTTACGCTTGCCCTGGCAAAATTATTCCAATAATCCAATTCACTTCTCAAAAACATTCACCTCATCTGCCTTAGAGGAATTTTAATTTCGCCTAGGAAATTCATTAAAACAGGTGTCGGGCAAAAATCTCTGTCAAAACGACACAAGTGAGGTATGGAACAAGTTTAAATCATCTCCCAATGGAAAATCTCCAATACCCAGAAGAAATTTCCCTTCAGAACTCATCGTTTTCATGTGTATCCGAACGAAGGGGTACGTTTAATTTTTATTATTTTGAAAAATAATAAAATTTGTTAGGGTTCATTGCATTTTTATTTTGGGCGCATTTCTTACGTGTAGCCTTCATTTTCCTACCTTGGCATTTTTTCTTGACTTCCTGAAGAATTTCCCTCTTGTTCATGGGCGCATTTGATTTTGCCTCTCGAAATTTTAACATCATCCCCTAGGCGTATTCTCTAGTTTCACTTTGCAATGCCTTAGAGAATTTTTGATTCAAACATCTTTACCTTGGGCGCACTTCATCTTACCTTCACCCTATACACATTTCCCACGCCAAGACCTCTATCTCACCTTGTAAAATGCCTTAGAGAATTTTTTTCTAATTTATTAATCCTACCCTTGAGGGGCGCATTTTCATGTGTCAACTTACATTCTAATTCCTTAGGCATTTCCACGCCTTTAGCAATTTTCTCCCATCAAGCTTCAACTTTACTTTGAGCGCATTTTACCCCATGAGGAGGAACCTTTGAGCGCATTTAGAAGTATGAGGAGGAACCCTCCACACTTAGAATATTTTCTCAAAATCACGCCCTCCTTGTCTACACCTTGGGTGCATTTGGCATAGTGTGAAGTAACTTTGAGGGTGCATTTGCAATAGGGAGCTTCCACCCAAGGGCGCATTTAGGGGGGTGGGAAGTAATTCCCACGCCTTAGAATATTTTACTCACCTTTTCTTGTGGGCGCATTTCACATGTGGTAGAGGAACTTTTGAGCGCATTTCACCCTATGAGGGGGAACTTCAACACATGTGGGCGCATTTTAGCATGTTAACTTCCATATGAGGGCGCATTTAGGGGAGGGTGAAGGAGTTTCATGCCTTAGAATATTCATCCCCTCTTCATTCCTTGTGGATGCTTTTGATATAGGGAGGAGGAACTTGAGGGCGCATTTCACATGTGGGACTTCCAAGTGAGGGTGCATTTAGGGGGGTGGGAAGGAGTTCCCACGCCTTTCCAACCTTGGGCGCATTTCACCCCATGAGGAGGAATTTTCCATGCCTTGGGCACATATGGCGTAGTGTGAAGGAATTTTCAACACTTAGCAAATTTCATCAAGGCCTTCTCCAATCTTGGGCGTATTTCTAATATCCTCCTTCCAGCTTGCACTTAGAAATTTTCAACGTCTTAGCCATGCCTTGCCCTTCTATTTTTAGTAAATCTGGAGAAGTGTGGATCCCCAAGGCTTTTCCTCTGTTTCGAATCTGGAACTGGTATGATATGCTCCTTGTAACCTTGCTACCTTGTTTATACCTATCGTTGAAGCTTGTCTGCTATTTTTAGCAAACCCCAAAATTGACCGGCCTCTGCAGCTCTGTTTGACCCGAAATTTGATCCACGTGATCTTGATGCTTCAAGTGACCTGTTCACACCCTCCTCTGGCACAAACCTGCTATTTATAGCCATGAAGTGACTTACTAAAAATGGTAAGTATTTCAGTTACGCTCAAATTTTTCCAGTAGGTTGCCTAAAAGATGTTGATTATGATGGTGTACTTTATTTTGACAACTTTCGTGTTTCACTCCCTATTTTAGGCATAACATTGGAAACCCTAATTTGACTTGCTTGTGCCCTAAACGGTTTCCATTTGACTTGATTTTTGTTGTATGTCGTTCTTCTTACTGGACTGAAGTGTCGGGGAGTTGCTGGAGTGAACCTGCTACTTATAGTAAACATCCGAAAAGCTATCAATCTGATGTCGGATGAGTTTGCATGTCACAGTGCCCGAGGGATCTCAAAAAACCTAGAAAACTGGGAAACATGATCCATTCTTCTTGCAAGTCACATCACTGTGAAGCTCTCGCAAAACCCATAAAGAATATCCTGACATGCGTTGAAAAACTCTGCATGCAAACCCTAAAAATAGCCTTTGAAGGCTGAACTGCTGAAAGTCATCATCTCGACATGCATGTCATATCACTACGAAGGTCTTGAAAAACCCACAAATATTCTTCAATCATGCATTGGAAAGTCATACGTTCAAACCCTAAAAATGGCTCCTAAAGCCTAAATTGCTAAAAATAGCAAGTTGTCAGAATTTGTTCAAATTTTACGTGCAGGCACCTTGAAGTTACTTGGAAGTGTTGATGTAGTTAAAATCCTGAAATTTTGAGGAAAAGGCCTCATATTAGGTACTTACTAAAAATAGTAAGTTGTCGGATTTCAGTGGAAATTCAGTGAGATCCTGCCTTGAGCCTTCTAATTGTACTACTAAGCTCAAATTTTATTTTGATAACCTTATTTGACCTCAAACAAGCCTGAAGAATAAAAACCCTAATTTCACAGACTTAGCTAACTTTCCAACCTAGGTCAAATGATGGGACATCTTCGGAAAAACAGAACGACCAAAAGAGAGAGAACCAAAGCCAAAAGACCATAATGGAGCAAAAATTAGGGGGTCCCCATCTTGGATGGGGTGGTGTGAAAAAGGTCACAACAAGACCCTTTGTCCCCCCATCCCCAAAACCTATCCCCAACAAGAAACTTCGTGAAACACTGAAATATGCTATCCCTCCAAGATGGGCAATGGATTTGGAGGATTGAGTTGGGTATATTAAGACATTTTATTTCTCATTTGGGTTTCATCTGATCAATTTTCTTCTACACCTATCTTTGTATGAGCTTCAACTTTACAAATTCCTTCTTGGACGAAAACCCAATGAAGGCTGGACATTGCAGAAGAAACCCCATGAGTTTCTTGGAGACAATTTTACTCTGGAATTGCATTGCAGCTTAAGGACTTACAACTTATTCAGCATTTTGTGTGTTGTTTGTTTGCAGATTTGCAGGCATAGTTGATATGCTTAGTTGTTGGAGTGGTTGAGTGGTTGTGTTGTGTGGATTTCTTTGGAGTTTGGTTTGTTTCTGTAAAAGTGTGTTTTAATCAGCCCCAGATGTGGAGGAATTCATCTTTCAATTTGGAGTTTTTCAGTATTTGCAGTCTTGTGCGAGTTGCAGTTTCAAGTAGATATTTTGTTTGAATAATCTCCAGATATTATTGCTGCTGTTCATACTAGAATTTTTGCTGTTGTAGCAGCATATTTTCATGTATTTACTCAGATTTATTAATTGAAAAAGTTTTGGGACTTTGTGTGTGAGTTTGATCAAATTGGGTGCATAGATTAGTGAAAGAATTGCTAATTCTTTATGGATATTTCAATTTATTTTGCAAATCAATTTTCATGAGGATTTGAATATGATAATTTTGACTCACATTTTCTGTACTTGCTGAATTAAAATAATCTGAAAAATTATATTACTTGGGACATTACAAAAAGCTAGCTAGGGTCACGAGCATGATTCAATAGCATCTGTAAACAGACTTTGGGTTAGCAAAAATGGATGATTCAAACATACACAGGTAACCAAGAATCCTATCCACTTTGAGTTTCACTACATATCTCTATGAGATTTCTTGACTAGCATTCTACTTAAATAAACAATATCCATCTTTCCTCCATCGTCTAGCAGATGTAAAGATCACTTCCCCTAAAATCCTTTCTAAATATCCTTTCCCACTAAAAAACAGTTTACTTCTAAGTAACTTGGGAGTTTTGATCTTGTATTTTATTTTGAGAACTTATTTAATACTAATAGCCTATAGACAATCTTGGCATATCACTATACCTCTCAGATATTTTTCTCAAGACTCACAAAACCTACCTACATAAGCCTATTAGGTGTAAACTGTGAAAATTATTCAGTCTTCAATATGTTAAAAGCTGACGCATGTAACATGAAAGCTCTCCCACCTCCTACTTCCTACTAAAAAATGTTCTAGAAATGCAGCTACCATAGAGCAACCAACTTGTAAAAGAATGTAACACCAGAGAATGCCTCAAACACAACTTACATTAACCAAGTTGACTGGTTTAATGAGGATCTAACACATTTAAATGTAAAGAATCTGACACCAATATCAACCCGTTCATTTCTTAGTCAGTACTCTTAAAAACACTTCTGATACCAGCCAATCCAGCTGATTATAGTGACAAAAATCACATGACAAAAGCAATGATATCAAAAAAATTTAGTTGGCAATTTTTGTATAAAATATTTTTAATACCAATTGATAATAGAGGTAAATACCTAGTTACATTACCTTCCTTTTCATGCTTGCTGATACCAGAAATAACTTCAGCCTTACATATAAACTCTTCACCTGTAGGCAGAACAATAGTGACTCTTTCTTCATTTTCAAGGTTCTGCAAGCATAAGAAAATAATCATCAGTCATATAGCTATTTCGATTGTGAAAGCTTGACAGTTGACATCATTATAAAATTCAACGCTAACATCCTCGGAATATCCTATTACAATAGCTGAAATCCTATGCCATTATCTAGACAGAATGCATGCTAAAATTGTGTTTGTTACAAAGTTGTTCCTATGAGCACAAACATTTTATCACAGGGTCTTAACAATGCATGTAGAGATCTCAAAAAGATGATTTACTTCTTATATCATAATATCTGCTTTGCTAACTGATAGACACCCATATCGCTAATTTCTTCAACTCCCATGACCCTTCTTAAGAGATCTTCAACCTTGGATGGCAGGAGAGGGCAGGGTAGATAACCTGCAGTCTCCAAGGACATCTTGACTGGCCCCACCCAGCCGAGGCCTCTCCTTTGCTGACAATTCAACTCCTATATTTGAATCTACTTATTGGTTGAGGATTCAACAGGCTCTCTTTCTGCCATGAATAATTTTAACTAGTGGATCTTTTGTACACCACGGGATGATTTTCGTGGCCTGGATGATTTTTCATAGCTCTTACTTTTTACAGATTTTGGGGAAAAAATTTCTTAACATACTGTCATTTATTCTCATAGTTGTTCCTATTACTTTCTATGAGCAGTATTTTTTAAAATCCCATTTTTGAAGTATATTATCAAGTTGTACATTGCAGTCCTACTTACATGTTGAAACTCAGTTGCCAGGTTCAGCTAGAAGGCCCCCCATACCTAGCCGGGTCTGGTCTGGGTCCGGGTACAGCCCCAGTACACCCTCAGGTATGCCTAGGGTTACACCTAGGCGGAACCCTAGGCATACCCAAGAGGACCTGCAGACTAGGGGTCTTAAAAATTCAATTAAAACAAAAAAAAACACTTTTTAAGACTAAAAAAGACATATGTTGCCTTGGTAGCCCTAAATGAAGTCATTCCACAAACACAAAAGGCCAAAAACACCATTTTTTGCCTCCAAGTTGCCATTGTTGGATTTTGACGGTTGAGTCCTTTTTTCGAAGGTGAGAGCTACAAATGAGTTAAACCTACAGCAACAAGGAAGAAATAGCTGCACAAAGAAGATCTAACCATCAATGGTAAGTGAATCTTTCCTTTTTTTTCAAATTTTCAATAATCTTTTTGAAGATTTCTCAAGTTTTCTTATTTTTGGCAAGCTTTGAACTTTTTTAAGAACTTTTTATGCATAATAAGGGGTTATAATACCATTTTTTTCTAAAAATAAATAGTTGTTGTGTAATGTCCCTTACCCGGTTTGCCCTAGAATTCATTTGTTGATAGGTTTAGGGTTCCTTCTTTCCACATGATTGTTCTTTTTAATTAAATAATCTTGATTTGAAATCTGCATTCACCATATTAACAACATTCTCACACACACATATATTTGTTAGCATTAATATCTAGATATCCAAAATATAAGCATAATCATAAATGCAATTTAACAAGCATAATCATAAATACAATTTAACAAGCAAGAGGAGTGCCATGGGGGATCTACCCTGAAGCCTTCAAATAAATCTCAAGAGGTTGTCCATCCCAACCCTTCTTGCCTAGTGGCTTAGTACCTACATACTCCATTCATGGCAACACCTCGAAGACACTCATCCTATCAGGGGGAGAGGAATCATGGAATTCTTAAGTAGCCTAAGGTCTACCACCTCCTATTTTCCCAATCCCTAGTCAAGGGCCTAAGGGGCTGCAAGGCCCAATCCCTTGTCTAGGGCCTAAGGGGCAGAAACCTAGGTGGGACCCCCAACCTTCTATAACCCAATCCCTAGTCAAGGGCCTAAGGGGCTACAGGGCCCAATCCCTTGTCTAGGGCCTAAGGAGCTGAAAGTGGGGTTTTTAGACAATCTACTTAAACCATGGTTCACCCTTCCTGATAGGGTTACAAGCACAAAGAAGACAATCTTTACACGATCAACTATATTTCCATTCATCCAAGATTTATTTCATGTCTATAATCAAATATATCTTCATTTATCAATGGTTCTTTAAAATCATCATTTCCTAGAATAATTCTCATTATGGTGATTAAAGAAAGCATTATATCAATAATCAGATTAGCAATATCAATTTCTTATATTCAAAATATGCTAAATATTATTGCTAAGTGAGTACATCACCTGAATTGCTGTATCTCTCCATGTTTTCTGATTCCCTACTTGCCTTCTCCAACCTTATACAATACATATATCATCTCTCTCTCTCTCTCTATATATATATATATATAATTATATTATTATTATTATTATTATTATTTCCAACTGATTTCCATTTACAATCTGCAGTAATTCCTTTATTCCCAGCCATGTTTACTTATTTCTAGCCACCATTTATTATCTCTATTCAGCCATCGATCTCCAAAACTTCCTTTTATTGATGCCTTCCTACCTTTTACGTAAGCAAGACAAGTATCTCCTTTCTGAGTAAGACAAGTTTTGTCTTATTTGACTGCTCTCTTCCTTTTCCTTCCTATTTTCCATTCGATCCCCTCTTGCTTTGATAATTTCTAATATTTTATACCTCCACTTGGCTAAGGGACATGTCCCTTCCTTCTTCAATTAACCACACCTTTATTAAAAGTCATGACTTTTTTATATTTTTATTTTATTAATCTCTCTTCTTAGTTTAAGTGCTGCTTTTTGACCAAGCTAACCGATGCCTTTGCTGATTTATTTAGTTTAGCCTTTGTTTGTTTATTTTTGGAGGCACCGATTCTTAAGGTTTAATTTATATCTTTATTAAAAATGGTTTCCAAGGTTTCTAAACATTTAATATATATTTATTATTTAAGAATGTTTATGTAGATATTATAATTTCATACTTAGCATGAACATTATAATATTTAATATTTGTTTATGATATTTTATATTTTATGTTTGTATATTTAGTATGATTTTATATCTTATTATTATATTATGTCATAGTTATGATATGTATCATCATATGTTATTCTATAATATTTATATTACAATTCTAATACTTATCTATGATAATCATGATTATGAGGATAATGGTTAAATGGTAATTATATTTACAATTATAGTATCGAAGTTTAAATGGCAATTACTTATATTTATATTTTGGTATTTATTCGATTTTGGTTAATTGTTTTTTCAATATCTCAAATTCAACTTTACGATTTCGGGGACATGACATGTTGTGTTGTTAATTTGTAATAATTTTTTTTATTTTAGGTTAATACAGAATGGCCAGTAGATCTAATTCAGTTGACCCACATGCAAACAATCAATTGAAATATGATGCACCGTCACCTCTTTGGCGACATACGACAATGATTCAACAAATTCCCGATGGTGGGGGTTATGTTTGGCGTTGTAGCCAATGTGGAACTCAGTATAAGAGCTTGTACCGTCGAGTGAAAGCTCATTTATGGGCTATTCCTTTACAAGGATTAAAAATCTTCCCTAGGCCAAATAAAAAAGGGTTGCCAAAACACAAAATATTGGCTTATAGTAAAGAACAAGAGGAGCCTCACATGGCATGTAATAAATCAAAGGCTATATGGCACTCTTGCGAAGAGAAGTTTGCAAAGACCTCCTAGTGGCTTATCACAACTGGCTGGCCCAGATCCTTTCATACAAATGCCACCATCTTTTGAAGAAGATAATGTTTTGGTTCTGTTGGCGTTTCAATTCGCACCTCTAGAATGCGAATTAGAAACAGACAGCTATGCACAGATAAACTGCTCTTCGAATTAGGAGGGGAAGCTCCCTCTTTATTGATTATGCTTAAAGAAAGAAAACTAAACTATTTTCCAATCTTTTTGTTTCTCGACTAAGAGCACAAGGTTATAAAATTCTTACGTCATAGCTGAGATTTTCTCTTTTTAGAATTTCAACTACAACTAGGCCTACTCTAATGACGCTTCTAGCTACTTAAGTATTCTTACGTCATAGCTGAGATTTTCTCTTTTTAGAATTTCAACTACAACTAGGCCTACTCTAATGACGCTTCTAGCTACTTAAGTAAACTCGGAGCTTAAGTATTAGAAATAAACAAGGAATGATTTGGCACCACAAATACTTAAACAAACTTCCTCCCAAAGTACATCTGAAGACTCATTGTACTTTTTGATGCAAGCTGAAATAAAGATTATCTAACCAGAACATATAAAACAAAACATAAGAGAGTAGATCAAAGCAGCAAAGTAGGCATAAGATTTTTTTTCTCAAATTTCAAATAACAATGATTACACTTTTGGGACAGAAGATTTGTAGGAATAGCAAGCTTACAGTTTAGCGATCAACCATAATACACTTGACACAAAACACATGAACTAAACAATATCTTGCAGCAAAAGGTAGGCATGCAAGCTTGCTCTTACACTAAGTGAACAAACACTGAATAACAACTTGCAGACAAAAGTAGGCTCAACAATTTGCTATCACAATAACGGTTAAAGAAAAATGGCCAAGGCTGCCCTTATTTATACACAAACGAGGACTAGGGAACCCTAAAATCTCCTAGCTTTTACAACAAGACTTGCCAACTTGCAAACTTTATTTCTAAAACTAAAACATGACATCTAACCAACAACCAGTTGAAAGCAAAAAAAACAAGGAAAGTGCCAACTATTAAACTTGATTCTTTTCTCTCTCACAAAAAAACTGAGGTCTGGGTTTTGTAGAGAATGTCGTTCTAAAGAGACCCATATGATGAAAACTAGAAAAACTGATTTTTTCAAGAACATGCAAGATGTTCAATTTTTGGCCGAAAAATATGAAAACTAAAATAAGGGTTTTGAAGATAACTATGTTCTAAAGCAACCCAAATTGTCAGTTTTTTGAAAAATTTGATCTTTCCTCAAGATTCAGAGCTTCAAAAAAATAGCCGAAAAGCTAGGATCTAGGTTTTGTAAACAATTTCATATTGAATTAGACTCAGATTATTAGATTTTGAAAAAATTGAGGTTTTCTCGAAGAAGCGTGGAAAAAGCAAATTCTCGAAAATATAAATTTCCCAAATTTGAAGAGGATGAAAAACCAAGCGGACCCAAATTGATGAAATTTGGAAAAGATGACCCCCTTCTTCTAAAATGTGATGCCCTAGAAAAATAAAGCATGAAAAAGGGAGCCTCTATGCAACCTGTTGTGACCTTTTCCACACATCGCCCCATTCAAATGGGGACCCCCAATTTTTGCTCCATTTTGGTCTTTTGGCTTTTGTTTTGCGTCTCTCTCTCTCTCTCTCTGATTTCTCTATTCTTCTGGGGATGTTTCTGTATTTGACCTAATTTGAAATTTTGGCTGAGTCTGAAGTGAATCTGTGAAGTTAGGGTTTTCAGGCTGGATTAAGATTAAATCAAGTTGATAAATTGACAGCTAAGCTTAACATTGCTTTCAAAAGGCTTCCAACAGGCTCCCACTGAATTTTCATCATGTTCTGACGACTTACTATTTTTAGTAAGTGTTCAATCTGTGAGCTTTTCATCAGGATTTCGTGATTCTAACTACTTCAACACATTCAGGCAGCTTCCAAGGGCCTACACATGAAATTTGAGCTGATTCAGACAACTGGCTATTTTTAGCAGTTCTGGCTTCACGAGCTATTTTCATGGCTTCAACATACAATTCTCCAATAAATGACAGGAGAATTGATCTGGGTTTTTCTAGACCTTCGCGATGGTGTAACATGCAAGCCAAGATGGTGACTTTCAGAGTTCAGCCTTCTGAAGCTAATTTTAGGGTTTGCATGTAGGAATTTTCAATGCATGTTCGGATATTCCATGTGGGTTTTGCGAGAGCTTCGCAATGATATGACATGCAAGTGGAACAAATCGGTTTTCAGGGACTTACTATTTTTAGCCAGTGCCCGCATGCTGACCAGTTTTCTGGGTTTTTCTGGGTTTTTTGAGATCCCACGGGCGCTATGACATGCAAATTCATCCGACATCCGGTTGACCACTTTCCGGACACTTACTATTTTTAGCAGGTTCACTCCAACAACTCCTCAACACTTCAGTTTCACGAGCAAAGCAGCAGGCGACAAAAATCAAGTCAAACTAAGGTCATTTGAGCCACATGCAAGTCAAATTAGGGTTTCCATCTTCAATGCCTAAAAAGTAGGGTAAAAGGCCAGAATTTCGAGAAACAAAGGTATCCCACTGCGATCAGCATCCTTCAGGCAATCTACTGGTAAAATTTGGGCATAATCCGGGCACTTACTATTTATAGTAAGTCGTCTCCAGAATAGGGCTATAAATAGCAGGTCAACACGAGGGGCATGTGTGAACAGGTTCATCAAGTGATGAGGACCACTTGGCAAAAAATTCAAGTCAAACGGAGCAGTCGAAGTCAGAAAGTCAAGGGCTTACTATAAATAGCAGGTGGCTATAAATAGCAAGTTGGCATGTAGTACAGACGAAAATGAGTCCACCAAGCATAGGAGGTCACATGGTGTAAAATTCAAGTCAAACGGAGCAGTGGAAGTCAGAAAGTCAAGGGCTTACTATAAATAGCAGGTGGCTATAAATAGCAAGTTGGCATGTAGGACAGGCGAAAACGAGTCCACCAAGCAAAGGAGGTCACATGGTGTAAAATGCATGACAAATGGGGTTGTGGAGGTCAAAATAGCAGAGACTTACTAAAAATAGAATGTGAAGGCAGGCTAAAGAGGTCAAAATATTCTAAGTATAAAACAAAAGCTCCACCATCAGAAGGCGCCCTCAACTCAAAATGGAAGCATGCTAGTGGAAATGCGCCCTCAAGCAAGGATATCAAGCAAGAAAATATCTAAGGCATGGCAAATTCCTGGAGACCCCCCTAAATGCGCCCTGTCTTGAAGAGATGGTGATAAAAATTCTAAGGGATTGAAAACTGGAAGTTGACCCCCTCAAATGCGCCCAAGGTAAGCATGAGTCTTAGAAAATTTTCTAAGTCTTGAAGAATGGAAGTGCATGGGTCAAAATGCGCCCAAGATGAGAAGCAAGAAGTTTGAAAAAGTTTCTAAGTTTAAAATGGAAGCTTGACCCTCCAAATGCGCCCAAGGTAAGTTGAGGTGTTTGAAAAGGTTTCTAAGGCACAAATGAAGGCTCCCTAGGAAAAATGCGCCCACTTCAAGCAGCCTATATAGAGACTTCAAAGAAAATTTCTAAGGCAAGAAAACGAAAGCATCAAGGGTGAAATGCGCCTTCAACATGGAGGATGTTAAAAAAGGTCTCTAAGTGTTTGCAAATTCCTCCTCACCCCCTCAAATGCACCCAGATCATAGAGGAAAGTCATAAGAAATTTCTAAGTAAGAAAGTAGAAGCTCACCCCTCTAAATGCGCCCAAACAAGGAATGAAGGCATGGAAATTTTCTAAGTCACAAAATGGAAGCTTGCATGTGGAAATGCGCCCAAGGTTGCTGAAAGAGTAAACACGCCTAAGGCATTACAAATGAAAATGCCACATGCTGGATGCGCCAAGAATGAGGAGAGTGGGACTTAGAAATTATCTAAGTCATGAAAATGGCGGCATACCCTTCTATATGCGCCCATAAGGGAAGTGAGGGTTGAAAGTATTCTAAGTCACAAAAAAAATGAAAGCTCAAAGGTGGAAATGCGCCCAGCAAAGGTGAGTAGAAGGCCGAAAATATTCTAAGGCGAAAAAACAAAAGCCACCCAGCTAAAATGCGCCCAAAGTTGCCAAGAAATGATGTGAAAATATTCTAAGTACGAAAGTAAAAGTAGACATGCCTAAATGCGCCCACTTTAGAGAATGAAATCTCCGAAGGTGAAATGCGCCCATGAAATGAAAGGGGACATGGAAATTTGCGCCCTCAAGGTGAAACAAGATGACTTCAAATATTTTCTAAGGCAAGGAGATGAAAACTCCCTAGGCAAAATACGCCCAAACCTTGGGGAGATTGATAGATGATAGGAAAAATGCCTAAGGCATTAAAATTGAAGCTTGCCTAGCTAAATGCGCCCTCAAGGTAGAAGTTAAGTGGCTGAGACTTGAAGGAAATTTCTAAGGTGGATAAAATAAACTAGGCCTTGTGAAGTGCGCCCAAGATGGAGTTGAAGACATTTTTATTTTTTAAGGCACGGGCAACAACAAGGGATGTGCCTAGAGGATGTATTAATATTAATATTTCTAGATGCAAGGTGATATAAGCTGGAGGAAATTCTTCGGAAAAATATGAAGAACACTAGGATTTAAAAATTGAGGCTGCAGGTGTGAAGTGCACCCAGAATCAAGATGAAACAAACCTTAGTAATTTTTATTATTTTTCAAAAATAATAAAAATTAAACTTACCCCTTCGTCTGGATACACATGGAAATTATGATTTTTGAGGGGAAATTTCTTCTGGGTATTGGATATTTCTCACTGGGAAATGATTTGAGGTTCTTCCACACCTTGCTCGTGTTGTTTCGGCAGAGATTTCGGCCTGGCACCCATTTAACAAATTTCCTAAGGCTCTGAGGGATAAATTTTCTAAGGCATGGAAAAGGAAAGCAGAGTGGGTCAAGTGCATTCAAGCTCAAGACGAGTGGAATTTTATCTAAGTCACCAAGCTCCTAAAGGAAGGTGGATAAGGCAAGTGAATGAAATTGCTAAAGCGGGAGAATGAAAACAACAAGATGGCATGCGCCCTAGCACAATGGGCCCATGATAAAAGTTTGCTAGAAAATGATGAATTTTATCAGACATCAAGTAGACCTTGGAAGTCAGAACGCGGGGATAAGGTAAATAAAATGAATTTAGATTATAAAGTGTTTCGATGCTCTTCTTTTGTTTTGCAGGATGAACGCTGAAGCCAAGGCATGAAGACTTGGTGAAGCTGGACAACGTTGCAACTCTGGAAAGAAGAAACGACAGTAAAGATCTGGCTAAGACACTAAGAACGTGATGCAAAAGAGGCAAATGCACCCAAGGCAATGGGCTAAAGAAATATGAAAGTTGCAAGGAAGAAGTGCGTCTTGGAGTCAAAGCAATAGGAAGGCCGAACAGGAGGAATTCTTTGCTCATCACTTTCATATCAACCACGTACTCGCCTCTCCTCCTAACGCAACAAAATTGGCAGACAGACAGTGGGAACACGTTTCTGGACGAGAATCTTCTAGAAGAAGATAGTGGGCATTAATTGCTCGTAGTGGTCCCTGCAGATGAGTGAAGAATCTTTTGTGCATTCATTGCCCCACTCCTCTCTGTGGTGGTTTTTAGGGCGAAAAACCTAATTAGGGCATATGTGGCTCGATCTGAGCCTTTCATAGTAATTCAATCTGAGCCATCCGTTGGACTGGGCCAACTATAAAAGGGGCATCCCCCCTCATTTGTAACTTAGTAGACATTAGATTGAGAATAGAGAGGATAGAAGTTAGAATAGATAGAGAGATAGCTTAGAAGATAGCTTAGTTTGGAAAGGAAAGAAAACTTTCCCTTTGAAAGTTTTGTAAACGGTTGTTGTGAACACTTTTCATAATATAAAGAGTTTCATTGCATGGTGATTCTATCTTTTGTTGTGAGTAGCTAGCAAGGCCTTTTCGTCTTTCCAATTCAAATTGATAGAGTAGAGTAGACTTTATTTTATGCAAGTAGTTGTTAATTGTGGAGTGTGGCGTTGTGGTTTAAGCATATCTTCTTTCATCCATACCACTAGCGGGTTTGCTGATGGTAAGTTTGCCTTGTGTGGTCAACTGGAATATCAGCACCTAACTTCGGTTGTGATTCGTGTGTTCATTTGCGTCGTTGTGACGGGTTGCACATGTTGAATCACAATTTGAACATCTTACTCATCCTTTGAAGATTGCACCAACTTTGTCAAAGTTGTCCAAAGGGAGATGAAGCAAAGTCTGGTTTGAAGACTGTTTAAGCCGATCCTCGTCCTCCACCCTTTAGGAGTAGATGGTAGCCTCTCTAATCCTTATATCCTTTTACATTCAACATTATCCGGTTAGTTTAACAACCCGAGCTTCATTGACAGATCTCCCGAAATTTGAAAATCCTTTCTTCGAAGTTGAACAATTACGTAAGTCCCCTTGGAATACCCAGCATATTCACATCAACCAATTGAGCTATTCGCGATAAAAGGAACCTTGGAGTTGAACGCATGAACTTTCACACAATCTTAGCATGCGGAATAATTTGATCAAGAGGGAATAGAGTGACCGTTGGACATTTTATTCTGTGTTGGTGTTGTCATAAAAAACACGTCAACACAACCTAATCTCAAAACCACGAAGAACATTGAGAAAGCACCACGTTTTGCCCTCCAAATCTTGATGTAAACAAAATTGTGTTTTTCCTCCTCTAGATGCTAACCTACAAAAAGTGAATAATAAATGCCAAAAGCCTTCTTAAATAGGTTTCGAGGATGAAAACACTTATTCTCCAGCTTTAAATCTTTGAATCCAATCCTAAGCCAGAAACATCGAACGTAGACGTTGTTTTGAATGATGCATGACGAAATTTGGAAATTTCACTAAGGCATTGAACTTGGGCGCCTTTACTTGGAAGACTTGGCCATTTATTTTCTAAAATTTTCAACTTTTTGCTTGATAAAATGCATCCCTTTGATCTTCAATTCCAGACACTAGATGAATCTTGTGAACTAGTTGACTGATCCATTGCAAAGCCTGATCAAATCGGAGATTAATTTTCTAGAGGCAACATCTGCTAAAAACATCATTTGAACCCTCAAAATCTTGGGCACCCCTGGCTAACTGGGGCACCTTTACAGCTTTAAATCTCAAACGAACCAAATCTTATTCTCTAGCTTTAAATCTTTCCAATCCTAAGCCAAAAACATTGAACGTAGATGCTGTTTTGAATGATGCATGACGAAATTCGGAAATTTCACTAAGGCATTGAACTTGGGTGCCTTTACTTGGTAGACTTAAGCCATTTTTTTTCTAAAATTTTCAACTTTTTGCTTGATAAAATGCATTCCTTTGATCTTCAATTTCGGACACTAGATGAATCTTGTGAACTGGTTGATTGATCCATTGCAAAGCTTGATCAAATCAGAGATGAATTTTCTAGAGGCAACAACTGCTAAAAACATCATTTGAACCCTCAAAATCTTGGGCACCCCTAGCTAGTTGGGGCGCCCAATTCCTCCAATCTTAGATTTATCCTGATGTTCTTCAATTTCTAGTGTTTTCTAATCTTCGGATAAATTCGCAATTCCGGCTACTCAGGAGCTCCGATGAATTGAACGTTGGATTCGTTGGAAGACTTGTCAAAACTCGAGAAAATCTTCTTGGAGGTAACTTGTCCTGAAAACTTCATCTAGTGTCTTGAATTCCTAGGCACCCCTAGCTACCTGAGGCGCCCAACCTTGCTAGAGTTAGTTTTTTTCTGTGATTTTCATTTCTTCTCTTCATTTTCTCTGTTTGTTCAATCCGCAATATCTAATGACTAGCAATCTTCTAAGCTCACCATTGAATTTGTTGGAGAGCCTGCTGGAAACTAAAGGAATGTTCTGAAGACTGCTAACCCTAAAACCACCTTTTCTGCCCTCAAAATCTTGGGCGCCCCTGGCTACCTGGGGCACCCAAACTCTCCAGACTTAGTCACTTTTTAGTGAGTTTCAACTTTCAATTTTGACCTTCCATGCCTTGTCCTCCATTTGATCTGAAACTGTGGGTGACTAAAGAATCTGATGAACTGGTTGAGGCATCCATCAGATAGCCTAAAGAATCCTAAAGAAGACGACCGATTTTACAAACCCTAACAGCTGAATCTAACCTTCCAAAACCCTAGGCACCCCTAGCTACCTGGGGTGCCCAAAATTCCAGAGAGAATATTTTTGATGATTTTCATGATTTTCGGTTTGCTCCTTTGATGAAACTCCTTTGTTTGATCTAAGATTCTAGTTGACTGATTGATCTGATGGATGTGATGATAAATTCATTGCGAAGTCGGAAGAATTCTGAGCAAAAGTGTCTTGGATGCACAAACCCTAATAACAACATCTAAGGCCTTGAAATGATGGGCACCCCTGGCTAGCAGGGGCGCCTTTACTTGCTAGTGTTCGTTTCTATTTCAATTTTTAAACTTTTTGCTTTCTTCCTCATCTTCGCTTCATGCTTGGCAGATGCCTTCGCCGTTAACCATGCTTCAATTGTTAGGGATTGAAAATTTTCTAATGCAAAGAAACTTAAGCGCCTAGACTGGACGGGGGCACCTAAACTCTCCAATGTTGGACAAATTTTCCTAGTTTTCAAGATTTTTAGATTCCCCTTCCTCGTTCCTTAGTCCTCGAGCATCTTTCCCCATTTCTCGATCTATACAGTGTTTGAGAGCTTGAATTTGACACCTAGCAATTGACCTACCTCCATTGATGACCCTGGAGCTCCTAATTTAGCTTCTGAAAAAGCAGAATAGACCCACCAGGGAAAAACTAACCTTCTAAGGATTTTGATTGGACCAACCTAATGAGGAAGTATTTTCAACCAATTAAATTCAATTTATGCCTTGGAAGCAAAAATTCTATTTTAAGAAAATTTTGCCAACATCCATTTGAGAAGAAACCTAGAAAAACCTAGAAAATGTCTATTTTTAGATAATTTCATAAAAGTAGGGCCGAAAAACTAAGATCTGGGTTTTGTAGTTAAGGTCGCCCTGAGTAAACCTAGATCGTCAGATTTTGAAAATTTTGATTTTTTGACCAACACGTGTGACATGCAAATTTCCATTTTTTGACCCTTTTGACAATTTTTGATAAAACTTTTAGCATTTCTTCAAAATGCCTAAATGTAGCAAAAAATGTAATTTTGGGTACAACAGGTTACACAAAAAAGAGGCCCATTGGAGAATGCCTTCAAAAATGAAGCAAGGGAGATTGTTGATCAAAGAATTGCACATTGCATTTATGGCAATGGACTTCCTTTCAACCTTGTTAGATCACCTTATTGGCGGGAAATGGTGATGGCCATTTCCAATTCAACTTCTAATTAAATTAGTCCTATGTATGAAAAGGTGTGAACCACCTTATTGGAAAAGGAGAAAGCTTCAGTAGAGGCATCATTGAGAGTAATCAAGGATACATGGCCTAAAATAGGTGTGTCCATAGTTTTTGATGGACGGAAAGATTGCAAAAGTAAACCATTGATCAATGTTATAGTAGTGTCCCGTTGTAATGACCCGACCCTTCGGTAAAATAAAAAATTCCAATTTGCATCAAAAGAGTAAATAAACGTGCTAACAAGTCATTGCAATTGTTACACCTTGATTGTATAGCTATTATTGCATAGGGCAATTGATTGTAATGTTTGAATCATTGAGTTGAATAAAACATGTTTTTGTTAGCAATATGAGTGTGCTTCCATTTAATGAATGTATTTTATGCTACTTCTATCTATATTATTCTTGATGAATGTTGCATGCATAGTTATTGAATTGTGAATATTCTAACTTAAAATGTTTTGTATACTGTTAATCTATGAGCAAGTAACTACCGTGGTTTTGTGCCAATGGATGTAGGAACAAGAACCATTCATCCAGGCGGAGGGGAAACATCACTCAAGAGAGGGGCTTGGTCGGATAACTGGTAAAGTAAATCAATTGAGCATACACACACTTCACTAAAAGTTTAGAGGAACTCAGTCAAATAGGTTGGTCTTGATAAGTCATTCATAGGCTTTAGGAGTTTTGGATTACTTCTTTGTGCTTTGTGAGTGGTGTTACTTGTAAACTTGACTTGTTATTTTGTGACCTTGGATGTGAAACATGTTTGGATATATGTGCATAGGCAAGGTGTATAAGTGTATACATGTATCTCTCATATATATGTATCTATATGTATGACATGGCGATACAGACGTACAATGGGAAAACCATTATGCCATACGTATGTGTCGACATGGCATACATACACCTACATATACATGATGGGATAATTGGCTATACACATCTATAAACATATACACACTACCTATTATGTGTGATTATAACATTATTATATTAATCTGAATTTGCATATATACATATATACACACATATACATGAATAGGTATATTGAAAGTATGCTGACTGGCTCGCAATACACGTATTTAATCAATTATTATGTAAATGTGTATATATATGTATAAATGTAAAAATATATATATAATATTATACAAATATATATGTTATTATAGTCTTACCAAAATAAATGTATAGGTATATATAGGTATATTTAAATATTAAATATTTAACTATATATATATACATATATTTATTTAGAAATAAAACTATAATAAATTATAAATATATAAGAATATATATATTAAATAAAAGAAATTTATTGGAAAATAAAGGACTTAACATTATTAAGTCATTTGGTAAAATACCAATTATATTCAACATGGGAAATAAACTATGAAATTTGTTTGAATTAATTAAGTATTTTATTCACCATAAAGAGTTGGGAATAATACGCCAAACTTCAAACTGGAAATATTTCATATGGCAATACAGTTAAACTTTTGAAATGGGAAATAATGCGCTACTGCAAACGCGTGGAAGAGACCTGGCCGCGAAAATGCAAGGGACACGATTCTTAAACTGTTTGGAAGAGCCTGAAACAAGGGCCAGGTGGGATGCCATTAAGTTGGGAGATTTTCCCACAGTGAATAAACACCCACCAGTTTTGACGCCATTGCTGGAGGATGCCTGTAGGTGTCAATCGAACCATTTTCATCATGTGCTATTTGAATCATTCTTCACTAAAAAGGGTCGACTCATCTTTTAAATGTTGAGTAAGGTTCTACATTGCTGCCACCATGAGTTTGACACTTTCAAATGGATAGAGGTGTCGATTCTCATGCCAAATCTATAGGATGGCATGAGAATCCGAACTCTATAAATAAGAGTTCACTTATCAATTCACCAATTCACAATTTGCTTTCACCAATTCCGAATTTGCTTTCTACAATTCACAATCATCCATTGTAATTCTGAGTAAAGTCTTGAGATTATCATTTGCTGCATATACGTATGTACACACCTACTGTAGAATCTATTAATGAGAAAAATAGTAACCAGCATTACCAGTAATTGATTTCCAGTCATTCTGAGCTTGAGCTAAGAGTTTAGCATCTAAATAGGAAACAGGAGAGAGAGAGAGATTCTTTAAGGGAGAAGAACAAAGGAGTTGTTACCAGTTGAATTAGAAGCATTCAAAGGCAGCAAGAAGGCCCAGCTTAAGGAAACAAGCATGAAAAATACATTCTTAAAATATCTCTATTTTAAAAGTAGAAGAAATCATGGTGTTTGTTTTATGCATTAACTGAATTAAAGCATAGGTGGATCAATCTAGTGAAAGAGAAATTACGTTTTCTCTTTATAATTGCATTGACTAAAGGAAATGTCTTGACTGCAAAATAATTATAAGGGAAAGGGAAATTGTTATTTTTACTTTACTTAAGGGATTTTTAAGTATAAGGGAATGTGTTTAAGATGGATTGCATTTTGTATGTACGTAACCTGTACTGTATGATCTCCTTATATAGAGAATACGATGAAACTAGCTATTTATTACTAGGACCAAGATGAAACCAGTACCAAGGTTAGTCTAAAGCTTAAAATTAGTAGGTTAACTGTGATAAGCTAAATACTCCGTGGATAAAGATTTTTGGAATAGGAGTTACTTGAGGGACACTTGTTGACTGTTTTTCATTTCCTAAATAGGTAGATTGTTGTAGGGGGTTTGGGGTGATTGACTACCCATGGTAAGAACTAAGCCTACGCGTAGTGTAATATAGCCTTAAGTCAAATCGGCCTTGAGTAGTGTATATGATAGATGACCTTCATTTGAAGTACTGAATGAGAATACTTTGGCCAAAGTAGTGGAATGTACGACATCCACTTAGACGTGAGATAGTTGAGACTACACTATCAATTCATTGTGATCCTTCATGCTAGTTTGGGATAGTGAAATAGCAAGTTCTAGATGTATAGGACACAACACTATGCTCAGTTGGGTTGTCACAGCCGAATACTCTACCAATCTCTTCGTTCGAAGGGAGGGCCATCTATTGAACGATAGATGTGC
The DNA here is from genome assembly GCA_007115665.2 of Sequoiadendron giganteum. Lineage (NCBI taxonomy): Eukaryota > Viridiplantae > Streptophyta > Pinopsida > Cupressales > Cupressaceae > Sequoiadendron > Sequoiadendron giganteum. The sequence goes on from CM021106.1 coordinate 225,409,789, forward strand.
AGAGTGTTGACGGGTGTTTTATGATCGCACCAACACAGAATAAAGTTTCCAACGGATACTCTATCCTCTCTTGATCAAAGTATTTTGCATGCTAAGATTGCTAGAAAGATCATACATTCAACTCCAAGGTTCCTTATGCAAGGGGATAGTCTCAGTTGGCTTGATGTGATTTGCAGGTTATTTCAAGGGGACTTACGTGAGTTGCTCATTCAAAAGAAAAGGATTCTCAAATTTTGGGAGATTTGTCAGTGACTCTCGGGTTCTTAAACTAACCAGATAAGGCTGAATGTAAAAGGATGTAAGGATTAGAGATGCTACCATCTACTCTAAATGCGGAATGTGAAGATCAATTCTTGCAAACTTCAAACCAAGCTCTACTTTGCCTCACTTTGGACAACTTCCGTAGAACCAGTGCAATCTTCAAAGGGATAACGAGAGATATTCAAACTACAATTCACCATGTAGAGACCGTCACAACAACGCATATCAATACATAAACCGCAATTGAAGTTAAGTTCACAATGTTCCAGTTGACCACGCAAGGTGAACCCACCATCAATGAGCCTGCTAGTAGTATGGATAAGCGGAGCTTGCTCAAATTAAACACCACATTCCACAACTACCAACTACTTGCATGAAATAAAATCTACTTACTTTAGTCTACTTGAATTGGAAAGACGAAAAATCCTTGCTAGGTACTCACAACAAAAGATAGAACCACCAAGCAATGATAAATCTTTGTATTATGAGAGTGTTCAAAACAGCTTCTTACAAAGTCTTCAAATGAAAAAACTTTTTTTCCCTTCAATCTAAACTATGCAATCTATGCTCTACTCTCTATCTAGTCTAACTTTTATTATCTATACTCTATGATTTCTTAATCTAATAATTTACAAATGAGGGGGGATGCCCCTTTTATAGTTGGCCCAATCTAGCAGGCGGCTTAGATTCAAATACAAAGAAAGGCTCAAATTGAGCCACATATGCCCTAATTAGGGTTTTTTCCGTAAAAACCGCCACAAAGAGGAGTGGGGCAATGAATGCACAGAAGATTCTCCACTCCTCTGCAGAAACCACTATGAACAATTAATGCCCACTACCATCAAAAGATTCTCGTCCAGAAAGACTTCTTTTGTTCTACCTACCAATTTTGTTGTGTTAGGAGGAGGCAAGCATACAACAATACTTAGTTCAAACCCTCCTTGCAAAAAAAATTTTCTCCGTTAAGCCCTCCTGTTGCTTTAATTCCTGGATGCAATTCTTCCTCGTAACTTTCATATTTATCTAGCCCACTGCCTTGGGTGCATATGCCTCTTTTGCATCACATTCTTAATGCCTTAGCCTCGGTGTTCATCCTGCAAAACAAAAAGAAGAGCATCAGAACACTTATAATATAAATTCACCTCACTTACCTAATTTCATGTTTTGATTGATCGATCCCTGGATCTGATAGAATTCATCATTTTCTCTAGCAAAATTTTCTTGCACCGTGTTCACTTCATAAGGTCTTCTTCAAGCCTGAGGCCAACTTCATATATGGAGGGGCTTGCTTTCATTTCAATGCCTTAGACGAATTTCTAGCCACCTTGTTACCTAGGGCGCATTTAACCCCTCTAGCATCATTTTTAATGCCTCAGAACATTTCATCCATCTGAGCCTTAGGACATTTATCTCCCTTAGAAAATCTTATTAACCACAAGGCAGACACCCATTTTGAAATCACAATCCTAAGCATAAAAATTTCAAAACCATACCTCATTTAGAAAATATTCAAGATCCCCAAATTCTGAAAATCATACTTCCCTTAGCAAAATATTTTACAACTTTATTACCCATTGGGTACATGAAGGGGGTACATTTAATTTTTCTCATCTTGGAAAATATTGTTCACCAATGTTCGTTTCAACTTCTCCAACCTTAGGCGCATTTGAGGTCTTCTACTTTAATTTTTAACTTAGAAACTTTCAAACCTCATACCACCCTCAAGGGCGCATTTGATCCCCTTGAGGTTCATGTTTTACATGCCTTAGTAAAATTCTTAACACCTCTTTACCTGCCTAGGGTGCATTTTGACCCATGCACTTCCATTTTGTGACGCCTTAGCATTTTCATATCCCTTGTCTATCTTGAGGGCGCATTTGAAGGGAGCCACTTTCTCATGCCTTAGCAAATTTTCTTATCTCCAGCTTACCTTATTGCATTGGACACATTTGAGGGTGCCCACTTACATTTCCAACGCCTCAGAATATTCTCTAGTTGCCTGCACAAGCTGGGTGCACTTTGAGGGTCTAGGTTCCACTTTCTCACGTCTTAGAAAATGTCTTTAACACCTCCACCACCTTGGGCGCATTTCATGGCATGAGCTCCCATGTGAGGGCGTATTTCCCCTCTTAGCTTTATTTCCCAATGCCTTAGGCTTTTTTTTAAGCCTTCACACTACCTTGGGCACATTTGAGACCCCTTGCTTCCTTTTTCTATGCCTTAGAAACTTTTTGATTAACTCACTCAAGTTGGGCGCATTTGAGGGTGGCTCCTTCCATCTTCACTACTTAGAATTATTTCTTACATCACTCCTTGCTTGGACGAATATGGAAGGGTGTGCTTCCATTTCTCCAACACTAAGAATTTTTTCATGCCTTTTCCTTATGATGGGCGCATCTAGCGGGGTAGAGAAGGAACTTTTCAACACTTAAAAACTTTCTCCATCACCATGCTTGCTTGGGCGCATTTCACCTTATGTGATTCCACCTTCATGACTTAGAATTTCCACGCCTTCACATTGCCTTGCTTGGGCGCATTTTAGGGGGGCTACTTCTAGTTTTCAATGCGTTAGAATTTTTATGACTCTCTTCTATGACTTGGGCGCATTTGAGGGTGGGGGCTACCAGTGTTTAAATACTTAGAAAGAATTTCTTTGCATCCTTTTTAGATGGGCGCATTTGAGGGGTCCTCAGGAAATTTCAATGCCTTAGAAAGTTTCTAGGCTTCCATGATGCCTGGGGCGCATATGATAGGTGATGCTTCCATTTTGCATGACTTGATCATGTCTGAACACTTAGTCAATTTTAAAACTAGTTCGCCCTAGCTTTCTATTTTTAGTAAGCTTTTGATTTCTTGACCTTGGCAGCTCTGTTTGATTTGAAACTTTCACCATGTGGTCCTCATTGCTTGGTGAACTTGTTCACACCTGCCCCTCTTGTTGACCTGCTATTTATAGCCCCGTTCTGGAGGTGACTTACTATAAATAGTAAGTGCTCGGATTGCGCTCAAATTTTACCAGTAGACTGCTTGAAGGATGTTGATCGCAATGGGATACCTTCGTTTTCGAAGATTCTGGTTTTTTACCCTTCATTTTGAGTCCCAAAGCTGGAAACCCTAATCTGACTTGCATGTGGCTCAAATGACCTTCGTTTGACTCCGTTTTTGTTGCAAGTTGCTCTGTTTGTGGAACTGAAGTGCTAGGGAGCTGTCGGAGTGAACCTACTAAAAATAGTAAGTGTCTGAAAAAGTGACCAATCAACCGTCAGATGAGTTTGCATGTCACAGTGCCCGAGAAATCTTAAAAAAACCAGAAAAACCCAATAAACTAGTCCATATGCGAGCACTGGCTAAAAATAGTAAGTCCCTGAAAAGTGATCAACTCTTCTTGCATGTCACATCCTTGCGAAGCTCTCGAAAAACCCATAAAAAATATCCTGACATGCATTGAAAAATCCTACATGCAAACCCTCGAAATAGCCTCTGAAGCCAAAACTGTTGAAAGTCATCATCTCGGCTTGCATGTTATATCATCGTGAAGGTCTTGAAAAACCCAGAAAGATTCTTCAAACATGCATTGAAAAAGCACACATGCAAACCTTGAAAACTGCCTCTGAAGCCCAAACTACTAAAAATAGCAAGTTGTCCGAATCTGCTCAAATTTTGCATGCAAGCTCTTTGAAGTGTTCCGAATGTGTTGAAACAGTCAGAATTTCAAAATCTTGAGAGAAAGACCTCAAATTGACTACTTACTAAAACTAGTAAGTTGTCGGAATTCAGTAAAAATTTAATGGGATCCTGCCTAAAGCATTGTGATTGTAGTGTCGAGCTCATATTTCAATTTGCCAACTTGATTTAATCTCAATCCAACCTAAAGAATGAAAACCCTAATTTCACAGACAGCCAAAATTTCAAATTAGGTCAAAGATAGAGACATTCCCGAAAAGACCGTGAGGAACACAGAGAGAGACACAAAACGACCCCAAAAAAAAACCAAAAGACCAGAAAGGAGCAAAAATTAGGGGGTCTCCATCTTGAATGGGGTGATGTGTGAAAACGTCACAACACTTAGCAAGAAAATAAGATAGCTGACAGTACTACTATTCAGCTATTCAAATGATAGAACTCCTGCCAATATCAATGTATTATCAATGTCTCAATGCTGCAATTATAGAATATGTCTCTCCAATTCTCAAATGACTCAAACCACATTAATCCCAACCCCCAAGACAACTTCTACAATCTGATTTTTGACAGACCAGCAACTGAAATGCACAGACCAGCAACTACACAACCATCTAAAATGCTCTAGACTTCACCAAATGACCTGAAACAAAATGCATTAGCTCCTAATGATGAAGGCGCCCAAGTAGCAACACTAAAACCACCCAAAAAGACTCATATTTATTTTGCACGCAAACCAATGCAGCTCCAGAAAGGTGCGGCCCTCAAGGAGGGGCGATTTCTTATTATAAAATCCAATACTTGTCAATAAAATCTGGAAATCAACATGAAGGAGTGCCCAGACCTGCAAAACACATTCAGCAACTACCCAGAACAAACTAAAATTTACCCAATGACTTATGAGCAAAAACGACTTTCAGCTATGCTAAACCAGCAACTCCAAATCTAACAAAAATGTAAGAAAACTCAACTACAATACACTTAAACTGATTTCAAGGATTAAGAACAGCAATATCTTAACTAGTTGCTATCTTTCAAGCAAGAAGCTAAGCCAAGCTAGGGGGTATGCATTCCCCGAAGCACTCAATCACCATTCTGGCAACATAACTTTGCAGTAGACAAGAGATAAGGAAATGAAGAGAAGTGGCTTCCTTTTATAAACTCCGAAAGCATCTCTAGAAGCATCTAGAAGGTACGCCCAAACCAAGGAATCAACCCAATTCAAAATTCTAAGTTGACTCATTCCTTTCTCAAAGTTGGCATCCCAATTCTTCAATGAAATATTTCATTTTTAAAACAATTATCTTTCTCTTCAAGTTGGCGTCCCTTTTTCTCCAAGGTCAACTTTATCAATTTGGAAATATTTCACTTAAGGCCCCTGATGAGGCATCCACCCATGAAGTTCCCTTTTTTAAAACAACTTTAAAGTCATGAAGTTAGGCCAAAGGACTATAATATTAAAATATGACAATATTTTAATTAAAATAACTTATCCCTCCAGAAAATGCATCCAAGGGCCAAACTCAACACTGCCAACTGAACTGCCCGAAGAGGAAAGCCAAATGTACTGATGCCAACATGACCACTGCCATAATTAGAATTTACTAAAAATAGTACATTCATAAAGTTGCTCATATCATCATGCATGCTATGTCCTTGCAAATCTTTCTGAAAACCCAGAAAGAATCCATGATCAAAACTCCAAGATTCCAAGGGCAAGCCTCAGAAAAAGCTGAAACAACCTCCTAGAAGATAGAAAACTCTAATTTCCACTTTTGAGTAGCCTACAAGTCTTTGAAATAGGCTAACGACCAACTACTAGATCACTATTGAGAAGGGGACATTACAGACAAAGTTGCCCAAGGGCATATGAGTCCCTATAGGGGTGTCCAGAAACTATTTTTGCAATCCTTTGATGTCAGATCTGAGCTTCTGATTCTTGGTTGCAAAGTTGTCAGAACACAGTCGAATAATTCTGTAGGTGATTTTCCATGAGTTGACAAGATGTAGGGCTTCAATTGAAACAATGAACAATTTGTCTTCAAGCTTCCTTCAATCCTCTCCAAACCTAAAATATGCACATTCAAAGAGAGGGAAAATGCTATGCTCCATGGGGACGCGTCCCCTATGCTTTTTGCCCGTTTCTCGTACCGGGTACGAAATGGGGATGCGAGTACGGCTAGGAAACGTACCCTGGCCGTCCCTTTTTGCCCTCCAAGTACCTGAAACTTCCAAGGGACTTTTAGCCAGATTTTAGGGGACTAAGGTACTATTAGCAATACTCAGTACTACCCAGCCGTACCCCGACCGTACCGAGTACGACTAGCAGTACCCTATGGCCCAGCAAAGAAAAAATGTTTTTTAAAAAAAAGTCAAAGTTTTTTTATAAAATAAAAGCTATGGGCGGGCCCACAAGGGATGCCGCATCACACTTGACCTAATGGAAGTGTCATACAAGCTCCGATGACAAGAGAAATGCTGATTTAGACCTACCTTTTACTAATTAGAGACATTGGACAGCGATATATTTTCTTAGTTTTATGTTTATCATGTCATTTCATAGTTGAGACTTTGAGCCTTTGGGCATTTTGGTTATAATTATCAGACTCTTATAGGATATGTATGCACATTGATAATGAAAAGCATTTGAATTCTGTTAATTTGTTTGTCACTTCTCATGTGAAATCTCAATTCAAGTCTAATGATATGTAATAAGCTTATACATTGTCTAGAATGAATGCTTTATCAATGTTATGCTATGAACATTTAAAATTTCTCTATATTTTTAAAAATTTCCCTATTTTTTATCAGTCGTCCCCTAAAAAATGACCCAAAAGTACTCCTGTACTAGAAACTCGTCTTGGCGTACCGGGTACTCGATGTCCCCGAAACCCCATGGAGCATAGGGAAAATGTTGTGCCATTTAAGGTCATGCCTTAGTCAAACCCCATGTTAGTGTTTCCACTTCTACAATGGCAATGTCAATAATAAAATGATAATTGGTAGGAAGGAATGATGAAATCACAAAGTGTTGCAACTCACCACCTTTCAATGGCTTCCTTGAAAGATTGAAATCATACACATCACCTCAAGGTATTGGATTTTTCTTGCTTGAATGCTTGGAATTGCTTGATGACCTACAACAAGGGTTAGACATCACAAAACAATGATGACATAAACACACATCAACTCACATAGGATTTGACATGATGCTTGGATCTTGAATTGCTGCAATAGGTCTTTGAAATGCTACTCTTGACAATAATTCTTGATCATAAATTCTCCAACTGGCTAGATAGATTTCAAATGATCCAATAACTAAGTATTTATAGGCATTTATCTAATTTCCCAAAAATTAGATCCCGATAGACAACATTTGCAAGTTGGGTTTCAAATGTTAAAATGCCAACACCAACATATTAAAAATTGGGTCCCGACACAATAGGAGGACTTATATGCCCTAGGGCATCCTAGTCCTAGCCCCATTTTCTAGGACATAAGGTGTCGAGGGCAAAACATTAAATGGATGCATTTGTTCAATGCTTGCAATTTCTCGGAAAATGGTACAAAAAAGCCCCGAAATGCATAATTTAGGAAAGTAGGGGGTCAATTGGGCTCAATAATTTAGGGGAGGCAAAACATGGAGTGAAATTGTCAAGGGTGACAATTTATGATGGTACATTTAGCCCCCACTTTAGTGAGAGTATGAACTTACACTCAAACTCACACTAAAGTAGAAAATTTGTGTCAAGAGGGATTCGATTGTCCAAATGTTGAACATATAGGATGACTAAGGATCTAGGATGGGGAGCGGGGGGGGAAGCCCCCTGAATCCAAGATCTCATGGCAAACCAACATAAGCACAAAAGAACACACACATGTACAATATATAGCAAGACAACATACACAAATATACATGTCGAAAACATGAAGCATACACGATGAAAACACATAACATAACATATAGATGATAAAATGAAAACAAACATGATGTAAACACAGCGCAAACATGAAGAAGACACACAACAAAACAAAAGGTTAGTACTAAAGGGATTCGAGTCGATAAGGCAGAGAAACCTCAGTCTTAAATAGTTTCAAATACCAAACATCATTCATCGAATAAATATTAGTTAAAGGAATGCTCCCATGAGAACTAGCAAGTTGCTTTATGCCACATCACTCATGAGCTACATAGATCTACTGGCTAGCAAGTCGTGTTATGCTAGGTGTCCATGCAATATGATGGGTTGCATAAGGTTAGCAAAGTGTGTCATGCTAAACACTCATGAAACACATGGCTCCACTAGCAAGCAAGATGTGCTATACTAGATGGCCATGTTAAAAAGGGGTGCTCAAGTTCATGACCCAACAAGCTCTATTATGTTGTATACATGAACTATCTTGCAAAATCTCGCTTCAGGGAGCGCATAAAACTCACCTCAGGGGGTGCATAAAGTTTAACGTTACGAGGGACGAACAAAACTAACCTCAAGGGGTGCACACAGTTTAACGTCACGGAGGACGAACAAAACTCACCTCAAATGGTGCATAAAGTTTAATTTTACAAGGGACAAACAAAACTCGCCTCAAAGAGTGCATAAACAATGACAAGATAAGACCCAAATCTCAAGGGGTGTTATAACAACACCACCACAAAGGGGCATTGCAAAATGAAATATGATTGCATAAAACCTAGTTTATAACCCCATGTATGGTAGTGAGTATTGTATGATACTACAACTACCACATGGCAAGGAGCGGCAACTAATGATATTGATTAAGTGAAGGTCTTTTTGATGTTTTTGTTATTTTTGAAGGACAGTAGCCAATACCTCTTGTTGTTTCTTGCGTGTTAGGCTCTATGGGAACATGAATGCCTTGTTCTTTAACACCACACTCTTTTCCATTATAGCCAAGTTGTTTTAAGAGTTCATAACCTCTTCCATATATGGCTTCCATTTCTTTAGAGGGTGGTTTTTCATAATCACTTTCATCATGTGTCGATGTATAATTTGTGTTTTCCTCCTTGCTAGAAATTATGGATGTTTTTGATGATTTAGTGATACATTGTGTTGGTATCATTGCGGCTTCTTTTTCTTTTTCTGATTTTGATTGAATAATCTTGTATTCCCCCATAAATGTAGGTGTGAAATCTAACGATCCTCAGTCATCATCCAACATTTTTGTCACTAATGAAAAACACTCATCTTTGTCTTCAATTTGTAAAGGTTCCACTTTTGTAGTTGGTGTCAATGTTCTAAGAGGATTCTTCATTCTTGTTTCAGTTTGTAAACAATTTTCAGATTTTGGATCAGCTTTTATCGTGTAAACCTTATTGTTGTAAGTGTATTTCATTAGATGATGAAGAAAGGCACTCCTTTCATTTCATGGATCCATGGTCTACCCAAGAGAAGAACGTATGAAAGGTCATGGGGGATGACATGGATGGGAGTTTGCAACACAACCTTGCCAGCTTTAACAGGTAACGTTATCACACCAAGCAATTGTCTTTCCCCGTTATCAAAACCTTCGATTGACAAATTAACAAGTTGAATTAAAGTTTTGTCCGCTCCAATTCTATCTAAAAGATTTACACTACAAACATTAATCCCCAAACTGTTGTCAATGAGGGTACGCCTAATCTCGACCTTGTTAATAATGATCATTATCATCAAAGCATCATTTTGCTTTTGTGTTTCCAAGGGAGGTAATTCACTTTGATGAAAGACAATATCCACATTACCCGAATTCATACCCTCAATTAAGGTTGCTACATCATTTGGTTGCACACTAGGAGGGACGACAGCTTTTTGCAAAGCATTTTGAAGCATGCCATGATAAACAGGTGATGTTTGAATCAAATCCCACAAGGAGATCTTAGCAGGCAGGAACGTTACAAAGTTGCTCAACAAGATCAAATTATTTACCACTACATTGTGGAATGTTAGGTGTGGGTGGGAGGTATGGTTGAGGCAATGAAATGAATGTTGGAGTTTGTTTTGGTTGCTTATTGTTTCTAGTGTTATATGTGTGAGGTACAGTATGATAACTTGGTTGTTGCGACACATGGTTACTAGTAAGTTGTTTTGCAAAGCTTAGGAAATGGCCATGAGGTTTAGGAGGTCCAATAATTAGAGGACTTTTAAGAGGTCCAAAAGGAGTTTTAGGATGTCCAATAATATAAGGAGATGTAATAGCCAATTGTGCGTTCATAACCTCAATGGATTTAACTTTTTGTTGATGATCTTCTATCGAGGGGGGATCTAATGTCACCTTAGCATCTTCATCTACGCAATCCATAAATGTATCAATTATTTCATCCTCTTTTCCAACAATATCTTCCCGAGTAGGAGAGGTAGGAGGAGAGAAACAAACAAGATTCTTATGATGCTCAATGATTGGATCTTCTAACACCAAGATACCTTCTTCACAAATAGGAGAGATATCGAGAGAAGAATAAACATGATTGTCAAAGATTATATTCTCTTTCACCAAGCTAAACTCACACATAGGAGAGATAGTGGGAGAGGGATCAATGAAAAACAACAAAAAAGGGGAAATAAACTCATTGTGACATGCTTGTAACAAAAATTATTTTAAATGCTTAACAAGATTTGACAATAGAACATGAATTATAACAACAAAGGATTTTTGCAATAAAAACATGATATAAACAATTGTCCTATTGAAATGCAACAATTTTTCCCAAATTTGCTACAAATTAAGCAAAATGACACCCTTCTTGCACATGCAATAACACCTTTTTAGAATTTCAAATCAGAAATCAGCAAGTAGAAACAGACTAAAAATACAAAGCCAAAGATCTATGCAAAAAAATTTGAGCCACCAGTAGCAAGACAAAGATGCCCAAGGGCGTCTAAGTCTTGGACAAAGTGTCTAAAATTTCAAAGTTTGATTGTGTAAGGCACTGCAAAAGGATTCTAGGTCTGCTTGCAAACAAGTTTAGCAGTGAATATCTTTCCAAATTTTGTTGAGTTTATGCCAATGTGATACAAAATACAAGTGTGCAACAATGTGGAAGATGTTTTGACAATTTTGAATACAATTTTCAGATCTAAAATGCAATAATTAACAGATTCTAAGATGCCAACTCTAAAAATGATGAATTTGATGCAATTTTGAAACTAAAAAATGCACATATTTTCACTTTCGAAATTATATAAAAGATGCTTAAATACATGTAATTAAGAATTCCAATTCAGATATCTACAAGCACAAACTAAAGACACAAACATAGAGACAAAGATGTATGAAAAAGTTTGTTGATGCAAGTGTAGGAGGACAGACGTGCCTGAGGGTGTCTAAGTCCTTGATAGGGGTTCTAAAAATTAAAAAGGAATGTTTATCATATTGTCTAAAGGCTTTGCCTTTGTTGTTTACTAAAGGTTTGATGGAACCCGTGACCTTTTCACATCACCCCATCCAAGATGGGGACCCCTAATTTTTGCTCCATTCTGGTCTTTTGGCTTTGGTTAGTGCGTCTCTCTCTCTATCTCTGGTCCTTCCGGGGATGTCCTGTCGTTTGACCCAGGTTGAAGTATTGGTTAAGTCTGTGTAATTAGGGTTTTCATCCTTCAGGCTTATTAAAGGTCAAACTGAGTTGTAAAATTGAAATCCAAGCTTAGTACAGTAGTCAGAAGGCTTCCTGCAAGGTCCCACTGAATTTTCACTGTATTCCGGCAACTTGCTATTTTTAGTAAGTATTCAATTTGGGGACTATTTTATCGAAATTTTGGAATTCTGCCAGTTCCACCACATTCAGGTAACATCAAGCTGCTTGCACGTAAATTTTGAGCCAGATCAGACAATTTGCTATTTTTAGCAGTTCAGGCTTCAGGAGCCATTTTCAGGGGTCAAACATATGATTCTTCATTGCATGTCCAGAGATTACTTCTAGGTTTCTCGAAACCTTCGCAGCGATATAACATGCAAACCGAGACAACCACTTTCAGAGTTCAGTCGTCGGAGGCTATTTTTAGGGTTTGCATGCGGAGTTCTCTAACGCATGTCCGGATATTCCTTCTGGGTTTTTCAAGAGCTACGCAACAGTGTGACATGCAAGCGGAGAAGATCAAGTTTCGAGGACTTACTATTTTTAGCCAGTGCATGCATGCAGACCAGTTTTCTGGGTTTTTCTGGGTTTCTTGAGATCCCACAGGCAATATGACATGCAAAATCATTCGGCAGTGGATGAGTCACTTTTCAGGCAGTTTCTATTTTTAGCGGGTACACTCTGGCAGCCGCCTAACACTCCAGTTCAGCAAGCAGAACGACATGCAGAAGGAACGAAGTCAAACGGAGACCGTTCGGGATACATGCAGGTCAAATTAGGGTTTCCACTTTTATAGGGGGTGAAATCCAGAAATTGTCAAAACGAAGCACCTCACCAACATCAGCACACTTCAAGGTACTTGCTGGCAAAATTTGAGCGAAATCGGAGAACTTACTATTTTTAGTAAGTCAGGGCATGGCTATAAATAGCAGGTCTGCACCCGAGGTTGGCATCAGAGCGACACTCAAGTTCTCAGGATCAGGCGTTGCAAGTTTCAGGTCAAACGGAGCTACTGAAGTCAGAAAGTCAAGAACTTACTATAAATAGCAGGTGGCTATAAATAGCAGGTCAGGGCAGAGGACTGGCAAAACAGGTTCACAAGGCGAAGAAGATCAGATGGTGAAATTTTCAGGCAAAACGGAATTGAGGAAGTCAAGGAAATCAAAGACTTACTAAAAATAGAATGTGAGATCGAGGGCAGACAAAGGCATGAAAAATTTACTAAGTGTGAGAAAATGAGAGCATACCCTCTCAAATGCGCCCTCACCTTAAGAGATTAATGAAAGCCTTGAAAATTTCCTAAGGCAACAAAATGGAAGCATGCTATGTTAAATGCGCCCACCTTCAAGAGGATGAAACTTAGAAAATATTCTAAGGCAAGTAAAGTAAAGCTCACCCCTTCATTTGCGCCCTCACTTAGAAACTCTACATGTTAAATGCGCCCAAGGAGGATGTTGCCTAGTGAAAAAGCGGCTAAGGCATGAAAAGAAACCCACCCCTCTCATTTGCGCCCTCACATGGAAGTAGACACGTGCAAATGCGCCCATGTTGGGAGAGGCCTAGCAATACGCCTAAGGTATTGAAATGAAAGTAGAGGGGTGGAAATGCGCCCTCAAATGGAAGCTCACCCCCTCATTTGCGCCCAAGGTTATAGAAGACTTTGAAATTTCCTAAGGCAACAAAAATGGAAGCATGCTAGTGAAAATGCGCCCAAGGTTATTGGAGGCTAAAAAACGCCTCAGGCAAAAGTAGAAGTTGAGGGTATGAAATGCGCCCACTTCATGAAATTGAAATTTGCCTAGCTGGAATGTGCCTAAGTCAAAATAAAATTGGAAGTTGACATGCCTATTTGCGCCCTCAAGGTAAAAGGAAGGTGATGATTGATAAAACGCCTAAGGCATTGAAATGGAAGTAGGGACATTGAAATGCGCCCATGTTGGAGGATGCCTAGCAATACGCTCTAAGGCATGGAAAATAAAAATGTGAGCATGAGATCTCAAATGCGCCCTCAAGTAGAAGTAGACCCCATCAAATGCGCCCTTGTGCTAGGAGTAGTTGGGCCGAAAATTGTCTAAGTCACAAAATGAAAGTAGAAGGTGTTAAATGCGCCCACCTTAAGGAAGAGCCTTGAAATTTTCTAAGGCATAGAAAATGGGAGCTTGACCCTCTAAATGCGCCCATGAAGAAGATGAGTTAGAAGGGATTTTAAGTATGAGAAATATAAAAATGGACCCTTCAAAATGCGTCCGAGGGAGAAAGGTCAGAAATTTTCCTAAGTAAAACAAAAACTCCCTAGGCCAAATACGCCCAAGTTGAGCAAAATGATGAAAAGAGGTGAATGCGCCCAAAGAATGAAAGGACTTAATTTTATTTCTAAGTGGGTGAAGGTGAAGAGGTTGAAATAAAATGCCAAGGGGTTAAGTACGCCAAAAGTATGAAGAGGTTCAAAATATTTTCTAAGTGAGATAAATATTTCACTGGAGAAAAGACGCCTTGATATGAATAAAGAAAATTTTCCAGAGACATTTAAATGAAATGGACACAGTGACGAAGTTTTATTTCCAAGGCGGAAGCAACTGATATATTTTTCCATGGGTCAAGTAAAGATTAAATGAACCCGTTCAAAAGGCACCCATGGGTTGGGAAGTTAAAAAATTAATTTCCTAAGGGAAATTTTAATATTTTCAGAGGAAATTCGTTTTGCCTAGATTATTTTCCTAACGGAAGTTAAATCTCAGAGGATGAGTTATTTCGAACAGGCAAGTGATTTTAAATCACCCGGAGTTGAATATTTTAAAGAGAAAATTTAAAATGTCTAAGGCAAATTTTATGAAATCGAGGATTTAAATGACAGACATTTTAAAAAATTGGAAATGAATTTACAACTCCCACGAATTTTTCAAATCAAATTTATTTAAACACTGCGAGATTTTAAAGTGGGATTTTAAACCAAATCAAGTGATTTTTTCTCGCAAGTTGTTTAAATCACCAAGAGTTAACTGGCAGACCAAGAGGAAAAATTCGAATTTTTACAAGGAAGGAATCATTATTAATGGCAACTGCCATAATGACTGGCTGACGACTAGCCCACTACTGCGCTTGAATTAGAAGATTCCGAACGAAGAGAGTGGAGAATTGATGAGGGTGCTAAAAATAGCCCTAGCCTTACTTGGCAGGATTCTTCGAGAAGAATTATTTAAACAGTCTCTTCTCTCATTTCTCCTCACATTTTTCGAAGTTGAAGTTGCTGAAGAAGTTCTTGGGAGATTGAAATATTTTCGAAGTTGTTGAGGAGAGAAATTCCTTGAGAGTTTATTTTATTTCGGAGTGTTGAGTTGCTGAAAGTGCGAAGTGCTGGAGAAATTTTTATCTGCCGAGACTCTTTCTTTCGAAAGCTGAAAGTGTGTTGCTGCAATTTTGAAGTTGAAGGTTGAAGTTATTTTCCGGAGTTGTTGGAAGATTTATTTGTTGAAGTTGCTGCAGAGTGTTGAGTTGCAGAAATTTATTATGTGCTGAAGATCTTATTCTCGGAGTGCTGAGGAAGTTTTCTCGGAGCTGCAAAAGAGTTGCTGCAGATTTTATTTATTCGAGCTGCTGAAAGTTAGTTGCTGTTGAAGTTGAGAAGAAGTTGAAAGTTGCTGAAGTTGACGGAAGTTGAGGCAAAAGATTTAATTTATGTTGTGCTGAGAAAGTAACCACATTGCTGAAAGTTAGTAGTTGGCTGTGATTTTCTTCGCCAGTCGGAAGTGCAGTCGTTGAAAGCTTCTTTATAAGCTCGAAGTTTTTACACAATGGCTGGAGCAAAGGATGTTGCAGGAACAAGCAGAGCCGCAAGCAGAGCTGCAAACACTGAAACGGCCAAGGCTAGCTCATCCTGGCAGGCAGTGATCAAAAGGCTCGCCAAGTCATTTCTTCCAAAATCGGCAATTGTCTCCAAATTGGCAGGATTGAGTGACACCAACCTCGGGTCATTTAATCTAAATGCACTCAAGTCTAGGATGTACGGACTGGGAGGCCATCAACCAGCAGTCACGGCACATAACATCATGAAGAGTGGTATCTATGCAGCCGCTGGTTTTCCACCAGCAATTCAGTGCCCGGAGCTAATTATGGAGTGTGCAAACCACTACAAGCCGGAGCGTAGAACCATTGTCTCGCCGGATGGCAAATTGCTTGCCAACTTCACGCCAGATGCCATCGGAGAGGCATTTGGGATTCCTACTGCCGAAAAGATGCTGTACAGATCAAAGGAGAGGGCGGATAAAATGTACTCCACCTCCTTCGAGAGGGTTGCTGCGGTCATCAACAGAGTTTGGATGCAAAAGCCAAAGCCACCTCGCACTAGACTCCCAAAGCAGATAATTGCCGAAGATGTAAAACAGGAATACTGCGACTTGATGATGATGTTGAGCCGAATAAATGGGAGTGCACAAGCCTACTTCTTCGAGCCTTGGATGTTCTACTTCATCGAGATCATATTGGAAGGAAAGGAATGTGTTGACTGGGCAAGAATGATCAGTGATAACATAGATGAACAGTTCAGGAGCCTGAGGGGGACGAAAACCTTTTACATGAGCTCGTATGTGATATATATGCTGGCAAGAATGACCAAGTATCGAGGGATTACATACAAGGAGCCAATAGGCTGTGCACCTGATCAGTTCAAAATCCATGAGGCCTGCACACAATTGCATCTAGCTAACCCTGCCAGTTACAAACGGGCTAATGATGCATTCACAATGCACATCACGAGGACCCTTCAGCGGAGAACGCAGCAAAGAGTATCCAAAGAGGCACAAGCATTGATCGAGGAATACGGATATTGGCTCATCCAATTTCCGAAATTCACTTACATTAGGCTGCAGGGGTTCACTTCGTATCCATACCGGCTACCGAGGTACCCCACCGATCACATTATAATGCTGGAAATATCTAGGCAGTTGATCGCCTATGATAAGATTCAAAAAAGAAGAAGAAGGGTGGACTTGACTTTCCTATTGCCATGGGAAATTCCACTGAGGTGTGTCCCTCCTTGCAGGCAGCTCGAGAGGCAGAGGATGAGCTGCAATTCTATCATCTATCGTATCACACAGGCAGACAGGATTTTGATCCGTACAGAAACATCCGAATGATACAGAACGTCGAGTACCGACACAAGGCCCACATTGAAGACTTTTGGGCAAATGCTGTTGATGAGGTTGAGATAAGGAAAAGGATGTTTTCCAGGCTTCCCCTCAAATTGATCAGGGAATGTGAGATCATCCCAGTTCCCGACCAGGTGGAAGAGGATGTCAACGTTATGCAACCCGACTATGGTTCAGTCAGGGATACTCCGGTCCCACCACCTGATTGGTCCGAGCCAAAAATCATGGACTTGGACACGCTCTCTATTCCGGTGTTGACTTTCACAAGGGCTTGGGTCGATAGACATGTATGCAGACTTAAGAGCAGATCGATCGCCCTTACTTATAGCTTGATGGGTGACCCAAGGCCGCTATCGGTGAGAAGGGGAAAACAGGTTGCTCAAACACCGGAAGCACAAGTAGAAGTACCAACCCAGCCGATACCGTTGAGGATGGAACAAGCATCACCTATGCACTCACAAACTCAGTCTTCGAGTTTGAGAGTGATTTCATTATTTGCTGATCAGAGGGCAGGATTGGGTGAAGAGCGGGAGCTTGAGGAGGTGGATCAACCCAATATCCGAGAATCAGATAGTATAAGCGTCAGTGCATCCAGGGCTGGCCGACAAGAGGAAGAAGAGGAAACAGTGGCTGACACTCGTTTCCAACAGATGTTGGACATGACATTGGAGGAAGAGGAAAACACAGAACAGGGGACCCAAGGGTCAGGAGATACGCAGCTCGTGGAAGATGATGAGCCCGAGCAGAGCAGTGCAAGAAGAGAAGAAGTGCACGAGGTGGAGGCAACGGAAGGAGCAGCCCCTTGTCATTTGCAATCCGCAGCAGACGGTGCCGGATTGGCTTTCGGACAGAATGAGAAGAGAACCCGAGGATGATACAGATCCAGCCATCGAGATGGAGGAGTTCCTCAGGAGGATCAGTGCGCCACCAGAAAAGAAGAGGGCCAGGAAGTTTTCAAAGATCTCGACTGATGAGTCAGGCTCTCGCACGCTTCAGGTGGCTGTTCCGAGAGAGGATTGTGATCGAACCGAGGAGAGGCCTGAAAATTACGTGATCACCACGGTAGAGTTGGGTCGTCCTACGGGAGCCCAAATTGTTGAGGAGTTCGATAACTCCTATCAGGCATTGAAGGATCAGTTGCTCCGCACGGAGGGGAAGTATAAGAAATTGAAGAAGGAGCACAAAACCTTGATAGGATATGTGCAGAGTCTAGCACGTCCAGGTGAACCAGCAAACCCAACAGTAGAACGCCCACCAGAGCTTCCGAGGGAGTCAGTTGTTGGCTTAGAGGATTTAAAGAAGATGGAAACGGAAGCGGACAAGTGGGTTAGCCATGTTCGTACTGAGACAAGGAAATTCATGGAAGACCTCGCCAATGCTTATCGGCAGGCCTCAAGTATTTTGGCACGGATTGACATGGTGGATCAGGCCTGGGGCGATACCCGCATCTATCAGACAAAGACTGTACTTCGTTTGGGGGCTTTGATGCATATACCTCTACAAACTTTGGTGGATGGAGGTGTGATTCAGGATGGTGACAGGTATGATTTCACCAGTTGGTACTCCTCGGTGGTCACAGGTCGTGGATTTCACGATGCAGCAAGGGCAGATTCAGCCAGAGTGAGGAAAGCAATGGGTAACATCTTGGAGGGAGTCCTTAATACATTAGAAGCCATATTTGCTAGAAAGTTGGCCCCAGAGGAAATAACTGCTGATGGCTTGAAAGACAAACTGGCTCCATTCTTCTCAGCTGCGAGGTCGCTTGTCCTGGATGACTTTGAGAATGTCTCCACTTTCTCTAGTATTATTCAGCATACCCAGGACGCCTTGGCGGCATGGAAGAAGTCTTACATCCGGCACGGACAGACGGTAGCGGTCTTGGAGTTCCAGCTCAACCACATTCCACCGATTTCTGCCCAGGAGGTTGAAGCGGTATTGGCCCGGTTGATCGAGTTTGCTATCCGAGAGAAGGCCAATGGGAACGCTCTCATGGATGAGGATCTTCTTGATGATGGTAGTGGGCATTAATTGCTCATTATGATTCCTGCAGGGGAGTGGAGAATATTCTGTGCATTCATTGCCCACTCCTCTCTGTGGCGGTTTTTAGGGCAGAAACCCTAATCAGGGCATAGGTGGCTCAATCTGAGCCCTTTATTGTAATCAGATCTGAACCGTCCACTGAATTGGACCTATTATAAAAGGGGCATCCCCCCTCATTTGTAATCTATTAGAATTAGACTTCGGATCAGAGCTAGAGAGTATTGGAGATAGAAGTTAGAGAGTAGAGCTTAGAAGTTAGCTTAGATTGAGGAGGGAAGAAAACTTTCCTTTGAAAGTTTTGTAAACGGTTGTTGTGAACACTTTTCATAATACAAAGAGTTTCATTGCTTGGTGATTTCTTCTTTGTTATGAGTAGCTAGCGAGGCCATTTCATCTTTCCAATTCAAGGTAGATAGAGTAAAATAGACGTTCATTTCATGCAAGTAGTTGTTAGCTGTGGAATGTGGTGTTTAATTTGAGCAAGTCTTCTCTCGTCCATACCACTAGCAGACTTGCTGACGGCTGGTTCGCCTTGCGTGGTCAACTGGAGTAATAGCGCTTAACTTCGATTGTGGCTCATATGTCCATATGCATCGTTGTGATGGTATGAACATGTTGTGTCATGGTTTGAATATTTCTCTCATCCTTTGAAGATTGCACCAACTTTGTGGAAGTTGTCCAAAGGGAGGCAAAGCGGAGTTTGGTTTGAAGATTGTCCGAATTGATCTTCACATTCCACCCTTTAGAAGTAGATTGTAGACTTCCTATCCTTATTCCCTTTAAATTCAGCATTTTCCGGGTCAGTCCAGATACCAGAACAATATTGTCAAATCTTTCATGTCCTAATTGCTTCACAAAATCGAACAACTACGTAAGTCCCCTTGGAATAATCCAGCAAAACACATCAACCAACTGAGTCTATTCGCAATAAAAGGAACCTTGGAGTCGAACACATGAACTTTCAAGCAATCTTAGCATGTGGGACACTTTGATCAAGAGGGAATAGAGTGACCGTTGGACAACTTTATTCTATGTTGGTGTTGTCATAAAAAACACGTCAACAAAACCATTGAAGGGTTAATAAAGATTTTGATCTCCAACTTCTGGATAAGGCAATCAAGAAATCAAGGAGCATGGAGATGGCTGCCCCTAAGTCAAATTTCAGTTCAAACCTTTTCAAGAAGGATAAGAAAAAGTTTTCTTCAAGTCAGCCTAAAAATTTTCTCAAAAGTTGGATCGATGAGCTCCATGAATAGCTAAGAAAAGATGTAGTTTGCTATACCCGGCCATAAGCCTTGTTCTAAGGGTCACAGATGTTATGGAAAGGGCAAAGCACAACACATGGAAGCTTATTCAGAGTAATGGATCAGGAATCTAATATGTTTTGATCAACAAGATGAATCAGCTTGAAGTGATGAAGAAGAAGTTTCCAAAAAAGAACCGAAGACATTGAGGAGGAGTTTTTTGCCACAACTCTCAAGCTTTCAAAAGAATGAGTCTTTTTCAAGTTCGTAGGATTGGTTCATTAAAGAATTGTTGCTCTAATTGATACTAGAGCAACTCATAACTTCATAGATGAAGGATTGGTGGAAAAAAGAGGTTTGAAGACGGAAGAGTTTGACAGCTTCAAGGTGATGGTGGTCGATGGCTTCACAATGTCTTGCACAAGCAAGATTCCCAACCTCTCCATGTAGTTGGGAAACTATGAAGTAAAAGATGATTTTTATGTTGTGAGCATTGGTGATACCGATGTTGTGTTCGGCATACAATGGCTGCGATCTCTTGGAGAGATCACATTGAATTTGCAAACAATGGAATTAAAATTTCAATTTGATGACAAGAAGGTAGTTTTGAGAGGCATGTCAAATGGAGGCCCTCAAATAGTGTCTTTGAAGAGAATGGAAAGGCTGATCCGCCCTGATCAAGTTGAATGGGTAGCAAAATGTTTGATTCTACTAACTGATCCAGTGGAGGATAAAAGGCACTATCATCTAGATATTCAAGCTTTGATTACTAAGAAGAGAAAAGTCTTTGGGAGTATTCCTCCTGGGAGACCTCATAAAGGAGGTTGTGAGCATGTGATTCAGCTTGAAGAAGGAGCAAAACCGGTCATTACAACTCCATACCGCTATCCAAAGAAGTAGAAGGACGAGATTGAAAAATCCATCAAAGAGATCTTGGAGATGGACCACATTCGCCCAAGTAAGAGCCCCTTTGTGTCAGTAGTGGTGTTGGTCAAAAAGAAAGATGGAATGATGTGCATGTGTGTGGACTACCATGCGTTGAATCAGAAGACCATTAAGAACCAATATCCTATCCCTAGGATAGATGAGCTTCATGGAGCAATGTTCTTTTCAAAGATTGATCTCAGATCAGGCTATCATCAGATAAGGATGAGGGAGGCGGACATTGAGAAGACTGCCTTTAGATGCCACTTTGAGCATTTTGAATTCCTTGCTGTGCCATTCGATTTGACAAATGCTCCAGCAACTTTTCAATCTTGTATGAACAAGATCTTTAGGCAGCAGCTGAGAAAGTTTGTGCTCATCTTCTTCAATGACATTCTCATATTCAATAAGTCATGGGAGGAGCACCTCAAGCACTTGGAGGAAGTGCTTAGCATTTTGGAGGCAAAATGTTTGTTTGCAAAAGAATCAAAATGTGAGTTTGGGATGACGGAGCTGCTTTATATTGATCACATTATCAGCTCTAAGGGTGTCAAAGTTGATCTAGAGAAGATAAAAGCTATCTTAGATTGGCCACCCCTATCTTAGATTGGCCACCCCCAAAGAACGTGTCACATTTGAAGGGATTTTTGGGATTGTAGGGTTTTTACAGAAGATTTGTCAAGGGGTATTCTCATATGGCAGACCCTCTTACTGATCTTACAAAGAAGGGAGCTTTCTTATTGACAGATAAGGCACAAGTTGTGTTTGACAAGTTCAAACAAATTATGAGTTTTTTTCTAGTGTTGGCTCTTCCCGACTTCACGAAGCCATTTGAATTGCAATGTGATGCTTCTGGTGAAGGAGTTGGTGTTGTTCTCATGCAAGACAAGCATTCCATTGTCTTTGAGAGCAGAAAATTGAGAGGAGATGAAAGAACTTATTCAATTTATGACAAAGAGATGCTCGCCATCATGCATGCATTGGCCAAGTTCAGACAATACTTGGTGGGAAGCAAGTTTGTGGTGAAGACTGATCATAATAGTCTTAAGCACTTCATGCGTTAGAAGGATTTGAATGAAAGGCAATAGAAGTGGGTGAGTAAGCTCCAAACTTATGACTTTGACATTGAGTATGTCAAAGGAAAAAACAACATAGTGGCAAATGCTCTATCTAGCAGGCCTCATTTGAATTCACTATGTGAGCTTACTGCAGATTGGAAGGAGTTGTTGCTTGCTAATTATGCCAAAAATCAGTTTGCAATTAGCATTATAGAAGGCCATTTGCAAGATGAGTTATACCAGTTGGTTGATGGTTTGATCCTCTATAAAGGCAGAATCTTCTTAGTGCCCGAATCTAAACTTAAGAAGAAGGTTTTACAGTCTTTTCATGACATTCCCCGAGCTGGTCATCAAGGATATTTCAAGACTTAAAAGCAGATTCGTGAAAGGTTTTTATGGAAAGGAATGAAGGATGAAGTCGTGTGCTACATAAGGGAGTGTCCTACTTGTCAAATGAATAAGAACAAGCATTTTTTTCCAGTTGGTTTGTTGCAGCCCCTTCCCATTCCCAATCAAAAGTGGGAAAGTATTGCGATGGATTTTATCCCTGGGTTACCAAAGGTGCAAGGGAGAGATTGCATCTATGTTGTGATAGATAGATTGAAAAAGTTTTCTCACTTCTTTGCTATCACAAGTTCTTTTACAGCAGCTCAAGTAGCTGAATTGTTCTTTAGGGAAGTGTTTTGTTTGCATGGGCTGCCACGAAATATTGTAAGTGATAGGGACATCAAGTTCCAAAGTGTTTTCTGGCAAGAAATATTTAGATTGAATGGTATTGTGCTTACTCCAAGCACTAGTTATCACCCACAAACAGATGGCCAATCGGAGATTATGAACAAATGGTAGGAAAGTTACCTCAAAAATGATGTTTCAGGGCAGCAAAGAGCTTGGGTAAAATGGCTTCATTTGGGGGAGTATTGTTATAACTCTTCCTATCACATGTCAATTAAGATGTCTCCATTCATGGCTCTTTAAGGTTATGAAGCTCATTGTTGATGTTATAGCAGTGGGAGATATCTTTCTCTCAAATTTAAAAATGATGGATAAATAATACCAAGGCAAGTCAAACTTGCTATATATAATAATCTTATGAAGAGTCACCTTGTTTCTTAAAAGAGGCCAACCCAAATGAAGAGTCGCCTAGTTTTGTATAAATACAAGGTGATGATCATTCATTTGATCATCAAGTTCATTCATCATAATTCACATTCCTAGAAGAAGTCCATACTTGAGCAGCAAATCATCATCTTGTAGCAACAGACCGATTTCAAGGAGAAACATATTCATTTGTATCTTTGCATCTAGGAGAGGTGCTATTATTCATTGTATCAAATTCGGCATTGTGTTGGGCTTGAGTTGTAAGTAGATTTCTGCTCTTATTCCTTCAATATATAAGAGATATTTTTGTTGGGTTTTTCTCCCTCGAGTAGGAGGGTTTTCCCAGGGTAAACTGTTGTGTTCTTTGTCTCATGTGTTGTATTTTTTAATTGCTTACATTTCTGATCCTAAAACTAACATGGTATTAGAGCGGGTCTAAGAAAAGATCTGATCAGATTTGTTTAAGCAGTCAAGTCAACTTTTCATCTAGGGCAGATCTTGAAGTATCGCAAATCTAAGGTTCAAATTATTTCTGACCTAAGGGCAAATATTTGAAGGTGAATTTGTACGGAAAAATAAGATGGTGAGCGGTGTCAAGGTAGAAGATAGGCTTGATGGAGCTTCAAACTTCAACTCTTGGAAACCCAGGGTACTTATTGCATTAGAGGAGAATGATCTTCTTGATTTCGTGGAAAGTGATATGCCAGAGCCTTCCGACGATACTGAGAAAATCCAATGGAAGAAAAATGGCACGAAGGCTACAAAGATCATGATAGACTCTATGATGAATCACCTAGTACCGATCATCTCCAAGTTGAAGACAGCCAAAGAAATGTTTGATACTCTAAAAGGATTGTATGAGATCAACAACACCAGCAGAGCCCTTGCATCGAGACAACAACTTCACCATGTAAAAATGGCTAAAGATGATTCAATCATCTCATTTTTTACGAAGATTGCTGATTTGAGAGATTAGTTGAGCGCTATTGAGGATATAATTGCAGGCAGAGATCTTGTTATGTTGGCACTAAATGGTCTTCCTCAATCTTGGGAACCCTTTATTCAGAGCATTAGTGGGAGATCAAAGTTGCCCAACTTTGATTGTCTTCGAGCTGATTGTATTCAAGAAGAGTCCAGGTTGGCAGCAAGAAGAATTGGGTGAAACTATCATGATGTAGAAAATCAAGTTTTTGCCACACATACTTCTAGAGAAAGAGGCAAAGGAAGAAAGAGGAATAAAGATAGAGAATCAGATTTTGCCCCAGAACCGAAGAAGAAGAAGGATCTCTCTCACATTCAATGTTTCAGGTGTGACAAGTACGGTCACTTTGCAAAAGATTGCAAATTAAGGTCTACACAACATGTTTCTACAGCAAAAATTGACATAGGGACATCTCAAAAGGAGCCTAGCTCTAAAGTTGATTCAAAAGGTTTCTTATTCTAAAGTCGATCAATTTCTTCGAAGAGGAGGAAATGACACTCAAAGGGAGTCAAATTCAGAGAATTCAAGGCACAAATTGAGAGCTTGTCCAGGCAAAAGGATTGAGGTTCTGAGATAGGTCAATGGAAGGGAGTTCACTTCCAGAGGATTTCTTTGAAATCTCTAAGGCAGGGATCAAGAGGGAGTTTTTGTGACTCACTACGAAGAAGTGAAGGTTGTAGTGTTGCAAGGCCAAGTGCAAAATCCTTGGAAGACCTCTTCAGCAGTTGAGAATAGAATTGCACAAGACACTTAATCTGGGTTTGACATCGGTAGCTCCGCAAACCTATTTAGAATAGGGTGATCTGGGATGAAGTCGAGGAGGACAGTCCTAGACTCGAGAAAGTCAATAGTGCCAAAAGTGTGCATTGGAAACTACTCCTCTAAAGCAAGCATTACAGACAATCTTGGACAAGGAGGTCAGGAGGTTGATGCAAGTACTTGGAGCTCCAGAGGGAGTCAAATCATCATGAAGATTTGTTGTAGTGTATATTTCTCTGAGATGAAGAAATATGAGGTGAAAGCCCTTGTAGTGTATATTTCTCTAAGACAGAGAAATATGAGGTGTGAGCCCTTGTGCATCTTTGTGACTAAGATGAGACGTCATGTTGAGAGACTCCATGACAACATCACATTGAGAGACTCCGTGATGAACCCTTGTACTTGTGTTTCTTTCCACACATGGGAGTAGCCATGGTGGACATCATGTTGAGAGACTCCATGACGACATCATGTTGAGAGACTGCGTGATGAACCTTTGATTTTTTCACAAATGGGTGTAGCCATTGTGGGCATCATGATGAGAGACTCCATGACGTGGATATCTGGAAAAATACCTCCCTAGCTAAGAGGGAGTGTTGATGTTATAGCAATGGGAGATATCTTTCTCTCAAATTTAAAAATGATGGATAAATAATACCAAGGAGAATCAAACTTGCTATATATAATAATTTTATGAAGAGTCACCTTGTTTCTTAAAAGAGGCCAACCCAAATGAAGAGTCACCTAGTTTTGTATAAATACAAGGTGATGATCATTCATTTGCTCATCAAGTTCATTCATCATAATTCGCATTCCTAGAAGAAGTTCATACTTGAGCAGCAGATCATCATCTTGTAGCAGCAGATCATCATTTTGTAGCAGCAAACCGATTTCAAGGAGAAACATATTCATTTGTATCTCTGCATCTAGGAGAGGTTCTATTATTCATTGTATCAAATTCGGCATTGTGTTGGGCCTAAGTTGTAAGCAGATTTCTGCTCTTATTCCTTCAATATATAAAAGATACTTTTGTTGGGTTTTTCTCCCTCGAGTAGGAGGGTTTTCCAAGAGTAAACTGTTTGCGTTCTTTGTCTCATGTGTTGTATTTTCTGATTGCTTACATTTCAGATCCTAAAACTAACACTCCTAACTTCGTAGATTTGATGTTTGGTCATAGTAGAGCTCCACAAGTGAAAAAAATGTTGCAGCTAAGTCAAGACATCTTGAAATAATTGAATGATAATCTTCACCAAGCTCAAAATCAGCAGAAGTTATATGCTGACCAACAGCGTGTTGAGCGTTCATTTGAAGTGGGAGATATGGTTTATTTGAGGCTTCAACCCTACAAATAATCTTCTCTCAAGAAGATGGTACAGAAAATCTCAAGCCACGTTTCTATGGCCCATTCAGAGTCACCAAGAGGATTGGTGAAGTGGTGTATGAGTTGGAGCTTCCAGCTAGTAGCAAGGTGCACAATATTTTTCATGTGTCACGCCTCAAGAAGGCACTTGGGCACAATGTGGTTGCTAATTCAGAGTTACCTCCATTGGACAAAGAAGGATAGTTGGTGTTGATTCCTAAGGAAATCATTGATACTAGGGAGCGCTCTTTAAGGAGAAGAACAATCAAAGAGTGGTTGGTGAAATGGAGGAACTTGCCAAATGAAGATGCAACATGGGAAGGTGAACAAATTGTGCAGCATCCAGACTTGCGGTTGCTTGAGGACAAGGAATCTCGAGGAGGGCGGGCTGTAATGTCCCCTTCTCATCAGTGAGCAATGCAATGGCTCGTCAACCTATTTCGGATGCTCGTAGGCTCGTCGAGGTAAAATTAGGGTTTCTAGCTTTTTGAAGGTTTGCATGTTGGAATTATGGAATCTGGTTTGCAGATTCTTTCTAGGTTTTCAGAGAGTTTCGCAATGATATGACATGCAAATGAATTGGGCAACTTTTCTGAATTTACTATTTTTAGTAAGCTCTATTTCTCACAGTGTCCTGATTGGCAACAGTACAGTATGTTATCTACTTCGAGCAAAGCAGTTGAGTATTTGTGGTTTTGGCTTTTGTGGTGCATTTTCGAGAAATAAGTTACTTAAGTCATTAAATTATTATAATGTGTTTTGGGCCCCTTGGCCTAGCATTTATGACTTTAGGTTGTTTTAAAGTGTGGCCTTGAAGGGTGGACGCCTCATTATGACGAAATTAAATATTTTAAAATGTTTATTGAGAGCCCTTGCTTTTGACGCCTAGGAGAAGGTGATTAAAGTAAATTTTTAAAATTAAAATATTGCAAAAAGGTTTGGGCATCCCTTTTGGAGGGAAAAGGAGGAAGCTAAAGGGTCACCTCAAGTTCTATATAAGAAGGCCATTGCTCATTCATTTGGCATCCATTGCTTATCATATTGAGTTGTTGTCGAATTGATTTCAGGCTTATGGCTTCGAGGAATGCATACCTCCTAGCAAGGATTCAGTTTCGTGTTTGAAAGATAACACCTAGCTAGATATGAGGTTGCCTCTCATTCAGAGATTGCAAATGGAGCATTAATGTTGAAGTTTTTGATGATTTTCTTTGTTTTCAGGTTGTTGTTCAATGTGTGGTTGAAGGAGATTTCCATTCATAAATCATTGAGTGATTTTATTTTGCTTATGGGTATTTGCTCAATATATTTCTATGCTATAGGCGCCCCTTGTTGCTAAATTTCATATTTTATTTTGAAGCATTGTTTTCTACAGAGGTCGCCCCTCTCCATGGGTCGTACCTTCTCTCTTGAATAGCATTGGGAGTCCTACCTTGCATTTTATGGGAGTTTTGATTGGTTTATCCATTGCTTGTCGGTCGCCTTGCTTCTAGTGAATATTTGCTTTCAATTTTGGGTGATTTGGTGGAGTTTTGAAGTAGATATGAGCATTTGGGTGGTTCCATAGTTTGTTGGACTGAGTATTTCAGTTTGCTAGTCTTTAATATCAGACCTAGTTATTACCATTACATGTTATGTTTCCTTGGCACTTCTACTTGTTGATGTTCAACATATGAAGAAATACTTCTAGGCACGACTTGGAGAAATAAATTTGAATAATAGCCTTTGGCTATTCAAATTTATTATAAGATATTTAACATGAGAAGGCACCTCATTTACCTTGCATCTTTTATATTATTAATTATTAATTAAAGGGGCCAACTTTCTCTAGAGGCGTGATTTGTCTAAAGAGACACATCTCTCTAAATGGGCCGACTTCTCTTAATGAAAGGACGCATCCTCTCATACTAGCCAATATAAATATGAGTGGTGATCACTCATTTGAGCAAAGAAGTTCATTCAGCATAATTTGCATTCCTAGAGGAGTTTGCACCTATAGTAGCAGATCATCCTCCTGTAGCAGCAGATCATCCTTTTGTAGCAGCAAATCATCTTGTTGTAGCAGCAAATCGATTATAAGGAGAAACTTATTCATTTGTATCTTGCATCTTAGAGAGGTGCTATTATTCATTGTATCAAATTCAACCTTGTGTTGGGCCTGAGTTGTAAGTAGATTTCTGCTCTTACTCCTGAATATATAAGCAATATATTTGTTGGGTTTTCCCAGGGTATCTTGTGGTGTTCATTGTCTCATGTGTTGCATTTTCTGATTACTTTCAGTTTGATTTATCTGATCACGAAAAACTAACATGGTATCAGAGCGGGTATAAGAAGATCTAGATCAGATTTCATTCAAGCAACAATATCCTCCATTATTGTTCACATTTTAGTCACATCTACCTTATCGTCAAGATGGTGAACGGGCTCAAGGTTGAGGACAAACTTGAGGGAGCAACAAATTTCACATCTTGGAAATTCAGAGTTATGCTCGCCCAAGAGGAAAATGAATTGGCTGAGTTCGTGGAGAGCAGTGTCCCCGAGTCTACTGATGAGGAAGAGATGATTCAATGGAAGAAGAAAGATACTAAGGCGAAGAAGATTTAAGTTGATTCAGTGAAGGATCATATTGTTCCAATCATCTCTAAGTTGAAGTCAGCGAGAGAAATGCTTAAGACTTTGGAGGAGATGTATGAGATCAACAACACAAGCTGTGCACTTGCATTAAAGCGGCAACTTCATCATGTCAAGATGATGAAAGGAGAAACTGTCATCACTTACTTCATGGGGATCACCGAATTGAGAGATCAGTTCTCTACTATTGGTCATATTGTTGATGTCAAGGATTTGACCATGTTGGCTCTTAATGGTCTTCCTTCATCTTGGGAGTCTTACATTCAAGGAATCAGTGTGAGATCAAAACTTCCCAAGTTTGATTGTTTGAGGGCAGATTGTATTCAAGAAGAGTCTAGGTTGGCTGCGAGAGGTATTGGACGAAGCTCTACAAATGAAGACATTCATGTTTTTTCTGCTCAATCCTCAAAGAAGGAAGGAAAAGGAGGAAAGAAAGGATACTTCAAGAGGAATAGGGATAAAATTTTTGATGATGCTCCCGCATTCAAAAAGAAGAGGGACCTCTATCGTGTTCAATGTTTTAGATGTGACAAGTTTGGTCACTATGCAAAGGATTGCCCAACCAAACCTAATCAGCATGCTTCATTTGTAGATGTGGATAAGATCTCTCCTCAAAATGATTCTAGGGAATTTCTATTCTAAGTCATGGGCCTATGTTCAAGCCATGAAGGTTGTGTACTGATTTGAGCGCAAGAGCAGCGTATCTTACTGTGTCCAGTAATTACATCCATCAGAATATTTAAAGAGATAAATATTCCTTGTTTTGTTTGAAATCACCTTTCTAGGCTGAATTTTTGTTATATCATTTATTTGGATCATGTGTGATTAGTAAAGAGTGATCGCGTTTTCTCTTGAAATGTGTTCACTGACATAAGATCCTTTGAAGACTCAAATTATTATTTGTCAATCATTTTTTATGCTAGTTGTGAAGATTTCTGAGTGTGACTCTGAAATAAAAAGAGAACTGCAACTTCGATAGTGATAAGTTGGTCACATCAATATCATTCTCTAAAGCATGAACTGTGATAGAGCCTTGACTCTTGGAGAGGGTAGGTTTTTCATGCTAACTGCATAATGCATTCAAGAAATCTATAGTTGTTAAGATTATCTTTTGTTGTGCTGAGTTTAGCACTCTCGAGAGGAGTAAAAGATGGAAGAAAGAGTTATATCAAAACTTAATAAAGACAAGTTTCTTTATCCCTTCTTTCTGATCTTTTGATATATTTCTCTTATAGGTTGATTTATTCATGTTTTAATACTGTTCATAAATTCTTATGCATTTATGCTATAACCTGAGATGGTAAACCTTGTATGATTTTAGCCTTAATATTTCTTTGGATAGTTATAAGTTGCTTGTAATCTCTCTCAAAATCGCTTCCAGGATGAATCGAGGAGCAAGAAGGTGATGGGAGATTGTTTAGTGATGAAAAGCTTGAGGCATCTTGTGAGGAAGCCATGCCGACCAAAGAAGTGATCAAGCATAATGTCACAACTTGCAGTCATGGGACTGAGTTGGTGGCTAGAGGGAGTTCACCTCCAGAAGTCTTCTTTGCAATCTCTGAAGTAGGGATCTAGAGGGAGTTTTGTAACTCGCTCAAAAGAAGTGAAGCAGGGCTAGGTGCTAAATCCTAGAGGATCCCTTCAGCTACTGAGATTAGAATTGCTCAAGACTATCATCTGGGTTTTACATTGGTAGCTCCACAAACCTATTCAGAATAGAGTGATTTGGGTTGAGGTCGAGGAGGTCAATCTTGAACTCTCTTCAGTTTCAAAAGTGTGCGCTAAAAAAAATTCTCTAAGGAAAGCATTGCAAGAAATCTTGGATGAAGAGGTCAGAAGGTTGTTACAAGTACTTGAAGATTCAGAGGGAGCCTACTGAACCTGAAGGATGGTTGGGGTCTGCGATGATATTCTGGTGTGATGAGCCCTACTGGCTCAAACCTCAAACCCCAAGATTTCTTAAGTCTTAATGTATTTTATTCGTTTTTAGAGAGAAAGTTTATAGATAGAAGAGAAGGGGAGCATCATATAAAAGCTCATAAACTGAGAAACAGAGCTAATTTCTACAGAATGTAAATGCAGCAGGTATTATTAAACAATAACCAATGGATCACAAATGTTAAACATACCAGAATGTTTCCAGATTTTTTATATAAAAAAGTAAGCCAACTCGCCAGCCAAGAATGGTGAAAACTGGCATAAATGGACGCCTAACCTCCAGAAATGACTTCTCCCACTCAGAAACAAGATACAATGCAGTACTAGTGATAGCCGCCCATGATGAAGCTCAAACAGGTGCCACAACGTAAGCGCCCTAGTCTCAAGCTTCACACGCCCTTCTCCAAAAAGGCCCAAATCCCAATGCAAATGGTACAGCCCAATGAAGACTCTGAAGAATCCAACCTATAGCTGCAAATCTGCTGGAGATGAAGACTCTGGATGTAGTAACCCTCTTCCTTATTGCAAACAACTGAATACTAAATAAATAAACCCTGATTGAAGCATGTAGAACCTTTGTATGAAGCTCTCACTGGTTGCACAAATTCGACTGGTCTCTCACAGTCTCAAAAGTGCTCAACATTGAAGAGATATCGTTCTCCAATGGAAGATTGCTCAAAACCCTGATCACAAGTGAAAGCACACAAGGAAGCCAAAGGCAAAGTCGAAATATTCAATGGATGAATTTCTCATTGCCAAAATGCCTTATATGCAAAAAGGCACGACTTCCAAGAAAGATACGCCCTTCTTCATATTTTAAATCTTTTAAAATATATTTAAGTCATTTCAATAGTTTTGACTTAAATACTTGGGCGCCCTTTTATATTTTAAGTGATTAAAATATTAAATCACCTTTATAGAATATTTAAGTGATAAAATGTATAAAGTCAATTTGACTTTATAATAAGGCATTAAGTTAATTAATTAACTCAAATCACGTAAAAATCCATAACTCTCTCAAAACTCCAAATATTCCCATGCCGTCAGAAGTTGTCAACCCCTGAACTGCTAACGCTTGTTGTGAACCAATCATTGAGCTCTAAGAACGAGAACAACCAAGCTCTCTAGAAAGTACCACTGACCCTCTAACCAATCCAGCTAGCCCATGAGGGTCTAATAAAAGGGCTAACACACTGTTCCCGAGAACTGACTAGAGCGGAGACATCACACCTGGTGTAGCATGAAGCAGTCTTTTGTGGCATTGAGTACAGCAAAGGCGGTGTGGCTTCGAAAGCTCCTTGTAGGATTGTTTGGACAATCAATGGAGCCTACTATCATTCATTGCGATAACCAATGTTGTGTGAAGCTTTCTGTCACTCCTGTGTTTCATGACAGAACTAAGCATGTGGAAAATACCACTATCTCAGAAATATGGTATTGAGGAAAGCAATTCAGTTGAGGTACATCGACACTGATGAGCAGACGGCAGACATTCTCACCAAGCCTCTCTCCAGGATAAAGTTTGTGTATTTTCATAATAAGCTTGGTATGATGGAGAATGAAGCCCTAGCTGAGAAGGAGTCTTAGTATCAGTGATCCTCTTTAATGCATTTCTCTTTGAGAGAGATTTGAGGTGCAAGCCCTTGTTAATGCATTTCTCTTTGAGATTTAAGGTGAAAGCCCTTGTTTCCACCCTCTAGGAGAGCCATGGTGGTTGTCATGTGTGTGACTCCATGACAACATCATGTGAGAGAGTCTGTGATGATTTTCTTGTACTTGTGTTTACACCCTCTTAGAGAGCTATGGTGAAACGTCACGATGAGGTGACAACATCACGTTGAGTGATGAGCACTTGTACATACCATACATTGGTGTAGCCATGATGGTTGATATCACAATGAGGTGATATGCTTCTTTTCACTCATGGGTGTAGCCATAATGTTTGTCATCACGATGAGGTGTTATGACTTATGCAGTTGGAAGTATTCCTCCCTAACTGAGAGGGAGTGTTGATGTTCAACGTCTGAAGAAATACCTCCAAGAACGACTTGGAGAAATAAATTTGAATAATAGCCTTTGGCTATTCAAATTTATTATAAGATATTTAACATGAGGAGGCGCCTCATTTACCTTGCATCTTTATGTTATTAATAATTAATATTAAATTATTAATTAAAGGGGTTGACTTTCTCTAGAGGCACGATTTGTCTAAAGAGACATGTCTCTCTAAATGGGTCGACTTCTCTTAATGAAAGGATGCATCCTCTCATACTAGCCAATATAAATATGAGTGGTGATCACTCATTTGAGCAAAAAAGTTCATTCAGCATAATTCACATTCCTAAAGGAGTTCGCACCTGTAGAAGCAGATCATCCTCCTGTAGTAGCAGATCACCTTTCTGTAGCAACAGATCGATTATAAGGAGAAACTTATTCATTTGTATCTTGCATCTTAGAGAGGTGCTATTATTCATTGTATCAAATTCAGCCTTGTGTTGGGCCTGAGTTGTAAGCAGATTTATGCTCTTACTCCTAAATATATAAGCTATATATTTGTTGGGTTTTTCCCCTCGAGTTGGAGGGTTTTCCCAGGGTATCTTGTGGTGTTCATTGTCTCATGTGTTGCATTTTCTGATTACTTTCAGTTTGATTTATCTGACCATGAAAAACTAACACTAGTCACATTTGTAATTGGAGATATAGTGTAATGATTGCAATGAATTTAGAGCAAATTCTATTGATAAATCATTGTAATAAGCACATTGTAATTGCTGGTTTCAGTAGTACTAAACCAGCCTCTTTACTTTTAGCATTTTTCATTTAGTTTTGCTACTCCCGCTAAATAAGTGGTCGAGTTTTTCATTTTTGAATAACTGTATTAATTTTCCCCCACTGCATAAGTGGTAGTGCGGAATTCATGGTCGGTTCACCACCTACACTTTCATTTCCAGCATTGTAATTCAATTCAGTTATTTGTTAAATATCCTCGACACCATATGCTATCACCTCGCCTTCATTGGAATCTTGGTGAGCATTCTTGGTGAGGGTTACTTTCCAGCTGGATTATCTTTGGTGCTAATGTTAATCAATGGTGTTTGTGTTGGATTTGTTCTGATAAAATAAAATAAAAACTAAGGGAAACATTTCAGTCATTACATGTGTCATAAGCCGATCAACCAATGTAACTTCCTCTTATTGCTTCCTTATGTGTCATAGGTGCTCTTACATTTCCAATGTGGGAGGCCATAACTTTTGGTCCAAGAAGCTGATTGAATCCCCATTTTTTTTAAAATTGTAGATCTCAAAGAAACCCATGTTGTCGTTGTAACTATCTTTGTAACGATACCAACCTTGGGTAATTAAAAAATTTCAACTTTTCACTACAAACATATAAAAGCAACAAGTAACAAAGACATCACAATAAAATTCTTTCTTTCTTCATTGATAAATACATGCAAGTTACAATATATATTTCCACATGAATTCCATTTTCATTGCAAAAATAAATCAGAGTACAAAAGTAAACAATTACATACATAGCTCGTAAGCTTTTGCACAAATAGTAGTAAGACAGTCCAGGTTCCCTTCCTTTCAAATCTTGGTGTATTTGTCGCCTGTTGTGGAGGAGAAACATCACTTAGGTGTTTTTCCACCAACCACAGACTATTAATGCGATCCCCCGCACATCTATCATTCGATAGATGGCCCTCCCTTCGAACGAAGATATTGGTAGAGTATTTGGCTGCGACAACCCAACTGAGCATAGTGTTGTGTCCTATACATCTAGAACTTGATATTTCACAATCCCGAACTAGCATGAAGGATCACAATGAACTGACAATGTAGTCTCAACTATCTCACATCTAAGTGGATGTTGTACATTCCATTACTTTGGCCAAAGTATTCTCATTCAGTACTTCGAATGAAGGTCATCTATCATATACACTACTCAGGGCCGATTTGACTTAAGGCTATCTTACACTACGCGTAGGCTTAGTCCTTCACTGGATTGTCAATCATCCCAAACTATCCTACATCAATCTAATCTACGACAACAAATATAGGTTCAAGTCTTTCACTGGATTATCAATCATCCCAAACCAACCTACGACATTCTAACTTACTAGAAATAATCCAACTTGACAAGTAATTCATTCTTTCTCTCCTATTTCAGAAATCTTTATCCTAGGAATTCTTAGTTTATCTCAGTTAACCTAAAACTCTAAGTTGCTTGAATATACTTGAATTTTGTCCTTATTTCGTACCTAGAATATGATAACTAGATCATCCTTATTCTCCATATACGGAGATCATACACACAATGTGAATAACAAATATGTTCTTTTACTATTTTCCTTTAAGTATATGCATTCATTAACACACTAGCAATGTGGTTGCATAATTACGCCCTTTTACTCATTTTCTAAAGGTAAATGCATTTATTATGATACCTATATGCATCCAATCAAGCACATATCTTATGTCACACAATTTCAAAAACAAATGCCAAACAATCTTTTATCTAGCATATTACCTAGATTCAATGTAAGAACAACTTAAAGAAATTCTCATGCCTGATTATGAGTTTTCCTTCAAATGAAGAGATTTTTGTCCACCTTTCAGCACCCCAGCTCAAACTTTGAAATTCGGTAGTCTCTTCTCCAACTACTACCTTTAATACTCAACTTGTACCACGTTAATGACAGAATTTTTACTCAGAAATGACCTCAAAAGATGGATGATTCAGCTTGTTGTGGGTTACAGCTGTGCTGAGACAATTACAATCTACTGGTAATTGACTAGTAACTTCTCTATTTGCAGAATAATCTTAGAATAGATAAGATTGGAGATTGTAGTTGCAGAGAACAAATTGTAGTCTTGATAACTTGAAAAATTGGTGAAATGATAGGAAAAGTGAGCTCCTATTTATAGAGTTCGGATTCTCATGCCATCCTACAGATTTGGCATGAGAATTGACACCTCTATTAAATTGAAAATGTCAAACTCATGGTGGCAACAAGTAAGAACCTTACTCAGCAATTTTAAGATGAGTCGACCCTTCTCAATGAAGAATAATTCAAATGGCACATGATGAAATTGATTCCATTGACACCTACAGGCATCCTCCAGCAATGGTGCCATTTATAAAATCTGGCGAGTGTTAATCACAGTGGAAAATGTCCCAACTTAATGGTGTCCCACCTGGCCTTTGTTTTAAGCTTTTAACAGTACTTTGGAGGCTGCGGTTTTTTGCAATTTCGCGACCTGGTCTCTTCCCGTGCGCGCGTTCACAGCA
This sequence comes from Sequoiadendron giganteum, assembly GCA_007115665.2. Lineage (NCBI taxonomy): Eukaryota > Viridiplantae > Streptophyta > Pinopsida > Cupressales > Cupressaceae > Sequoiadendron > Sequoiadendron giganteum. Next base: position 225,445,775 of record CM021106.1, read on the forward strand.
ACGCTATTTCTTCTTTTCAAAAGTTTCAAACTATAATGCCAGATGAAATATTTTCTTTTTGATGTTGACGTATTTTTCCCCAACACTTTATGGTGAATAAAATACTTAAGTATTTCAAACGAATTCCATAGCTTATTTCCCATGGTGAAACAATCAATATTACCAAATGACTTAATAAAGTTAAGTCTTTTATTTTTCAAATAAATTTCTTTTATTTAATATATACATTTTTATATATATATTGTATTATTTTAATATATACTTTATTATAGTTTTATTTTTCTTCAAAATAAATATATGTATATATATATTGAAATTTTTAATATTTAACTATACCTATATACACCTATACATTTATTTTGGTAAAACTATAATAACATATATATTTGTATAATATTACATATATATATATATATATATATATTCATATATTCATATTCATATATATATATATATATATATATATATAT